>JAYDZE010540335.1:0-14670 GCA_034509125.1 Monilaria moniliformis
TGAAACTATTATGCAGCGATTTCAGAAGATGAAGAATAGAAGAGAAATGTTGTAATATTATTGTATTTAATTTTTATCTTTCAAACATTATGTTCAATTTATATAATATTACTTGTGTTTAATTTTATTTTTAAAATTCTTCTTGGGCCCCCAGTCTTAAAATTCTGGCTCCGTCACTGCGGGAGAGCCCGACTTGATAATATTCCCAAGAGGTGTCCAGAAATTATTTTATTATACGAAATTCGGCCAGTTAGAACTTATTCCATTATAATAAATTAATATTTTAAACTAGAACACTCTTGTTAGAAGATTTCAATTAATGAAAGCTAGTAGTAAGCTTAAATTAATTAATGGATATTAGAATCTTAAACACTGTAAATAAATTAATTAAAAGGATATCTATATTATTCTGAATTTGGATTTGGACGGAGAAGTCAATATTAATTTCTATACTGGTCCAAATTAAAATTATATTGTGCTTGAATTGAATTATGACTCATTTTAATTAGTACAAGCCCAATAGGGAGGCCTAGTCCAATCTCCTTAGATCCCTAACATAGTATATAATAACTCAATTTAATTAGTACAAGTCATATGACCTAGACCTGCTTTCAGTAAGAAGAAGATAGAAGAGCTAGCCACATACACTAAATCACACGCTCGCGCATACACAACACGCCACCCTAGGCATGTTCTTCATGCTCTCCCTACTAGTTTCTTGTCTTCATCTGCTCTAATCCTATAGGTTTGATAGTATTGCCCACACTAATATTCAAACCTTGAATCTAGGAATAGGATAGAAGATCTAAGGCTGCATATCAAGATTCATCACATAGAGAAGGCGCATGCAATCATCGATCTTTGGATATCATTTAAAAGGTAATGTATTTAATTCATAGTATGCATGATAATAGCATGTAATTCTATTGAATGCTACATATTTGCATTCTAAACTATAGGAATTAATTGTCAATGCATGGTAATTCAATTCTCTATGATCATCGGGTCGGGTCGGGTATTACCCGATACCCGGTATCCGAATTTGCAGGCCTATACAGGAGGACAAGGTGTTTCTAACGTAAACTTAATGTCGTTGGCAATTAAGACTATTTCCATATTACATTTTCAATCTACATAATTTTGGCCCTCGAGTTTATTTTCTTTTAGGATTAATATAGGCTGAGAATAAAAAAAAAGTCACATAACATGCCTGATATAAAAATTGCGAATAACCACAAAATAATGCATGCATCTCACAACAGTTAAACAGAAGCAAACAAGTCACTAAAGTGAACAATTTCTTAATTAAGTTTAACAAAAAATTTTGGTTGCACGACTTGACATATACACCAGATACGACTAAGGTGGCATGACTGCCAAAATTGTGCCTAAGCTTAAATCATAAATTTAGCACCAAGAATTTTATTTATGATTTGATACTACTTCTAGGGAAGGTCATATGTCACTAATAAAATTCTATTGCTATCTATTTGAAGTCTATTCATGCGAACTCGTGATTCCAATAAATCTAGCTCCCAATAAGGTGGTTGGAAGATTTCCAACATTACTTCACAAATAGACCAATTATGGAGATCATATACGACACTAATTTATTAAAATAAATATAGTCGTAATTTCACTTAGTTATTTAAAATATGGTTTTTGGATAATTATAACATAGAAAAGAAAGGTAGGTAATTCCGCTTTATACAGGATAACAGATTTACAAAAATAAAGCGGGAAATAATAAATTACAACACAATTACATTGATAAATTTATCCAAATTAGACAATTATAATTAAAATCTAGCTAAATTTGATTAAATCTAAATAAATTAGATTTGATTAAATTTTATCTAATTAGATATAATTATATCTCATTAAATACTATAAAATAGGAAACAAATATGACATGATAAGATATTGAAAATCGTTTCCACATCCTACATAATATGATTATGATTAGGATTTGATTAACAAACCATATCCCTAATCCTATAACCACCCCAGCATTGCAGCTGTCACTTCGCCTGCTCAACCAAGGTGGTCGAGCTTTTCGTACACAAAGGGGCCGAGAGACGTAGGCGAGGCAGGCCATGAGATACTCCACACAGTTGTCTGCCGTCGTGCGGACATATGCATCGCGCTCAGCAGTGTCGGCCGATGGCCAAGGCATCGCTACCCCGCATCGCCTAGCGCCAAGTCCCACTCACGAGGCTGCCGAGAAGCGAGCGCCTGAGCGCTTGTCTCGCATACCCCTCACACCTTGCCGCTTGTGCGCCTTTTGCATGCAACAGGGGCCGCCAGTATATATTTGGCCTTTGGCTGCCTGTACCTCGCATGACACCCTCACCCCTATAAAGACCTATGGAGATGATGTCAAGAGTTGCACGTTGCCCGCACAGCCCCAATCACCTCGCGTGCAGCACCGCCTAGTTCGTACAATGCCCATGTACGCTCCTGGCGATAAGCAGTCGAGCGTTGTAGAGAAATTGAGGCCAGCCTCACACGTTCTAACCTACAGGCCGCTCACGCGCCCCCACCCTCATACACCTCGCGCCCGCCGTGTCCCGCACACCCGTGCGCCATATGCGATACACCTCTGCACCCTGCGTGCGACATCTACAACTACCAATGACCTGTGCGCCTAGGGTCACCTGATGGGTTTTTATCCCAATGACGGAATTTCCATTCCCGAGATCTCATTAGGAATATAGAAAATTCAATTCACATGCCTTCGCAGTTAATTACTACAATTCTGGAATGGAAGTATGTAGCATGCAATTTGAAATTAAACCATAATTCATGCATAATACGGATTTAGAACTTGTTGTTCAAATGATCTCCAAAGATCGACGATAGCTTGCACCTCCTCCATTTGACGAATTTTAAGTTCGACCTGTGATCTTCGAAGTTATTCACAGATCAAGGTTTGAATTATTGGTTTGGGCAATACTTATCAAACGTATATGACTTGAGAGAAGAAGACATAAACTAGCATGAGGAAGGGGGGAGAAAACACGACTAGGGGCGTGTAGGTGTGCATGTGTATTGTATGTAGAGGCTATTGCTTTTTTTGTCTTCTATGTATTCTCCTATTTATAAGAATTATCATGGGCTAGATTAGGGATCCATGGAGATTGGACTGGGCCTCCCTATTGAGCTTTTACTAATTAAATTGAGTCCCAACTTATTTCAAAGCCAATAGAATATTGATTTATATCATTATAGAAATTAATATTGACTTACCCGTCCAAATCCAAATTATAAATAATCTAGGTTTCATTTTCAATTAATTTATTTTTCATTTTTAAAATTCTAAAACCCATTAATTAATTTAAGCATGATGTTGGGTTTAATTAATTAATATCTATTACTAAGAGTAGTCAAGTTCAAGCATTATTTATTATACTTGAAAATTTTCCAATCGGTCGGATTTCGTACAATGAAACATTTTCTGAACACTTTTTGAGAATATTACCAACTCGGGCTCTCTTGGGACACGATTCGGTGCAATAATAATCCTAGCATCAGTAGATATTAATCCCCACTGCCCAATATACCAGAATTCTTGGCTTACGAAAAACTCTCACCTTTTCATAAGTCAAAATAGTGCATATCCAATATTGTATGCTCAACGTTATATGCAAATATAAAGAAATAAATAATCACTGAGATCTCGTCTTTCAATAATTGGCAACTAAGACTTATCTCAACGTGAATTTATTCAGTATTATACCACATCAATGTCATTAGTCTGCCAATGTTAGCAAACTTCGGGCTGACACTGCAATCTTTCATGATAGATCGTCCAACTCTATTTAGGTTGTAAAACTTAGTTTTCTTTTGTGAGGTAGAGACTGAGAGACCTTGAGATAGTTCATCATCTCGAGGACATGGTCCCTTATAGATGAACACTCATTCACATTCTTATTCATTATGTTCTGGATTACCGATGACTTGGCAGCCCTATTCTACATCCCGTAGAGGTTTCCAAGTTTAAGAATCATAATATATCAAAGACTGTCTACATATAGCTTCATGCTGATGTTGAACTATATTTGACAATGAAGCTAAAATATAGTACTTCAGAAAAAACTTAATGTCGTCAGCAATTAAGACTATATTAATATTATGTTTCCAGTCTACATAATTTTGGCCCTCGAGTTTTTTTTAGGATTTATTTGAGAGGATTAAATGACATTGTATTTAAAACAAGTTGAGAAAAAAAAATTAAACAAAGTCACATAACATGATTCACACATAAATTGTTAATAACCACAAAACAATTCATGTATCTCACAAAAGTTAAACAGAAGGAAGCAAGTCACTAAGGTGATCGAATACTTAGTTAAGTTTACTAAAATTTTATGGTTATACAACTTGACAGATAGACCAGAGACTACTAAGGTGGCATGACTGCCAAATTGTGTCTAAGCTTATACAACAAATTTAGCACCAAAGATTCTATTTCCGTTGTGATACTCATTCTAAGAAAGGTCGTATGCCACTAATAAAGTTCTCCAGCTATCAATTGAAGTCCACTCATATGAACTTGCAATTTCTTAGGAATATAACTCCTACTAGTCGTAATTTTAGCCTAGTCATTTAAAAACATAGTTTTTACATAATTATCATACAAAGAAGGAAAGACAAATAATTCCACTTTATTATAGAATAACACATTTACCAAAATAGAGCGAGATATAAATAAAATACAACTCATTACATTGATAAAATTATCCAAACCAAATAATTGTTTGAGAGAATTAGACAAAAACTAGCACGGAGAAGGGGGGAAAAATACGCCTAGGGATGTGTATATGTGTGTGCGTGTGTATGTGGAGGCTAGTGTTTTTTTTGTCTTATTCTTACACTCCTATTAATAAGAATTATTATGGGTTAGATTAGGGATACAAGGAAATTGGACTAGGCCTTCATATTGGATTTTTACTGATTAAATTGAGTCTAAGTTTAATTCAAGCTCAATAGAATATTAATTGGAACCACTATAGAAATTAATATTGACTTACCAGTTCAAAACCAAATTACAAATGATTTGGACTTCGTTATTAATTAATTTATTTCACATGCTTGAGATTCTAATATCCATAATTAATTTACGCATGTTGTTGTCTTTATTTAACTAATATATTTTACCAAGAGTGGTCTAGTTCAAAACATTAGTTATTATATAGGAATATATTCCAACCGGCCGGATTTCGTATAAGAAAATATTCACTGAACACCTCTTCGTGATATTATCAATCCTGATTCACCGGGACATCATTAAGTACAATAACAATGCAGCATCGCTAGATTATTAATTAACACTACCTATGATACCAGGATTCTTGGGTTACGAAAACTCGCATCTTTTGATAAATGAAAGAAATGCATAATCAATATCATATGCTCAATGTTATATGCAAAGATTAAGAAATAATAATCATTGAGATCTGTCTTTCAGTTCAGTAAGAAAGATTTATCTCAATGCTAATCCATTCAGTGTATACTACACCAATGTCATTAGTCTACCAAGGTTAGCAAACTTTGGACCGGCACTGCAACATTTCACGGTAGATCGTTCAAATCTATCTAGGTTGTGAAACTTAGTTTTCTTCTGCAAGGCACCAACTGAGAGACATTTAGTAATGACATGACAACCAATATGTCTACAATGTAGAAGCCCTAGACATGTTTGCCTAATCATAGGTTCTTTTAGACAACATAATATGAAATAGCAAACCAGTGTGACAAAAATAAATTTCTTCCCATAAACAAGAAAATAAAGTATACAATACATAAGCAGCTTAAAGCATGCTTTCAGTAAATACCCTAACACCATCGTCGGATGGGGCCGGGTTTGACCTCCATATTCGCTCCTCGTGTTCTTCGTCTCGAATGACAAAAAAAAATACAAAATAAAAAACACAAACACATAATCTACCATGGTAACCCCAGTGGGTTACAATTAATTCAAAAAAAAGAACTAAATGGATCAAATGCATTCATTTTAGGCAATTCTCAGATTTCTCAATTTAAATTAAATTAATATGAAGAAACGTAGCAAAGGAATGCAGGAAAAACAAGAATACAAAATTTGAATTCTTTATATTAGTGCCTAAGTCGGACTTTGATACCAATTAATGGGGTTTAATGTGATGAAAGATTCATCTTATTCCCAAGATATTTTAGGGATGATATAGAGAATTGAATTACCATGCATTCACAATAAATTCCTACCGTCTAGAATGCAAACATATAGCATGCAATAGAATTAGATCCTATTATCGTGAATACTACAGATGTAATACTTTACTGTTTACATGATCTCCAAATATAGACGATTGCTTGCGCCATCTTCACTTGACGAGTCTTGATATTCAACCTTAGATCTTCTAACCGATTCCCAGATTCAAGGTTTGAATATTAGTGTGGAAAATACTACCAAACCTATAGGAACAGAGTAGAAGAAGACAATAAACTAGCAGAGAAAGCAGAGAGTCTATGAACGATTTCACCATCTATGGCAAGAACATGGAATCTTGTTCAAGGAATTTGGAGCTGGTGATGAAGAGATGTATTGACTGGAGCCTAGTACTCAACTGTGAGAAGTGCCACTATATGGTCAAAGAATGAATCATTCTTGGGATTGTCATATCTGAGAGATAAATTGAAGTAGATAAGACCAAGATAGATATCATTGCAAAATTGCCATACCCAAACAATGTGAAGCAATTGCATGGATTCCTTGGGCATGCTAGATTCTATCGAAGATTCATAAAGGTTTTGCCAGGATTGCAATCAATAACTCGACTTTTTCAAAATGGGGTAAAGTGGGACACGATGGGGAATGCAACAAGGCGTTCCATATTGTGAAAGATAATTTGGTCACAACACTGGTCACTCGGCCCCCAGACTGGGGTATGCCATTTGAGGAGATGTATGATGCATGTGGATACGATGTAGGAGTCGTCCTTGGGTAGAATAATAGAAATAAAAGCTATGTGATATGCTCTATCTCGAAGACGCTGAATTTTTCCCAATTCAACTACCCAATAACAAAGAATGAGCTTTTGGTTGTGGTCTTTTTGCATTCGAAAAATTTCATTCGTATCTATTGGGAGGCAAAACCATAGTCTAAACAGACATGGCGCGCTAAAGTACCCTATGACCAATAAAGAGTCTAAGACAAGACTGATCAAATAGATTCTACTTTGCAGGAATTCGATGTTGACATAAAGGAGAAAAGTGGAGCCCATAATCTTGTGGCAGATCATTTAAGCCGAATTATCCAGGAAAAATATAGAGTGCCCATAAAGGAGAATTTCCCTTATGAACATCTGGCATGTACCAAAATGAATACCCAAGAGTTCTGGTACGCGAATATATGCAGTAATTTGGTATTAAGAAAAATTGCAACTAAGTTTAGTTCATACCAACGGAACAAGTTGAAGGCAGAAAATCATCACTACGTATGAGATGAATCGTACACACGGAAGATATGCTCTGACCAAGTCAATCGAAGCTATATGGATGACTCTGAGCAAAGAAACATTCCTTGAGCACTGCCATTAAAGGGGAATGCGGGGGCCACTTTGGCTATAAAAAAGGCTGCAAAGAAAGGCGTTGGACTGTGGTTTCTATTGGCCAACTATTCTCAAAGATAGTTATGAAATGTGCAAGTAATGTCAGAGCGAAGACGATATCTTATGAAGAAATGGGATGCCCTTAACCCTTGCAATGCCCATGGAAATTTTCAATATTTGGGGAATGGAGTTTATAGATCATGTGCCCAGCTCGAGGATAAACCAATACATCTTGCTGGCAATGGACTATGTGTCCACATGGGTAGAAGCCAAGACAACATCAATTAATGACTCAAAGATCATGGTGAATTTTTTGAAGAGAAACATTTTCAATTGGTTCGGTTTGCCCAGAACAATCATAAGTGATTAGGGTTCACACTTTTGTAATGCCCTGATGGAGAATATTTTGAAAAAGTATGGAGTGCAGCATAGGGTCTCAACTGCATATTATCCGCAGGCCAATGGACAAGTTGAATTATCCAATAGGATTGAAAAGACAGTATTGAAGAAGACGGTGAGCCCAACAAGGAAGGATTGGAGTATTTGCCTGAAGGATGCACTATGGGCACACCATACAGAGTTTAAGACTCCATCCGGAATGTCACCCTACCGGATGTTATTTGGCAACTTGTGCTAGAGCTGGAGCATAAGGCATTTTGGGCAATACAAAAAATGAATTTTGACTCAGATGCCGGTGGGTAAGCAAAGAACCTTCAGATTCAAGTGCTTGAAGAGACAAGGCTACTAGCATATGAAAACTCTACCCTAGACAAAGAAACAATGGTGAAGGCTCACGACTCACTATTTAGGGCGAATGAGTTCGAGTTTGGGTAACAAGTACTCTTGTACCAATATTGATTTAAGCTCGTATTCGAGAAGCTATCTATCAGATGAACGGGTCCGTTTGTGGTTCAAGCTTCATATCCAATGAAGTAGTGAAAGTCATGCAACCCAATACGAGAAAAAATTTCAAGGTGAATAGACAACATTTGAAAGCCTGCTATGGATAAAGTCTAGATGATCTAGAGGACTATCTAAAACTACTCTACATTGATGAGGCATGATTTACAAGGGAAACATCATGCCCGTGACAATAACCAGGGCGCTGGCCAGGAGACAACTTGGTATGATTTTATTTCCTTATTTAGTTTTTGTTTTCATTTTTAGAATTAATCCTTAGATAGATATTTCGTGCATAGGTGGTTTGTTGGGGTGTTGCAAAATTGCTGGGCAATTGGAAGACTGAAAGAATAAGAGAGTAAGGGTTGATGCTGTGGGCATAAACCCTTGGCAAGGCAAAGGAGGAAAGTGGGCAATGAAAAACCATGGCTGACACACATGATGTGATGGTTGCCAGCCACATACCTAAAACCCTATAACCACTACCCACTACACCCTTAAGTCTCTCTCTTTGTACATCCTTCCACTTCCCATATTCAAAAGTCGCAACCACTACCGCTCTAACCATTTTCTCTCTCTTTCTAACAAAAACCAAGCCCTATCACCATGGTGGAAACCAGATCCAAGTGAACTACAAGATAATAGATCAACTAGGCGTAGAACCGATCCCGTGAGCACTCATACAAGAGGTCAACAAGCTACCCAAAATGAAGAAAAACACATGAGACGAAGCTGGTGAGAAGACCCAGATTTCACAACCGACTAACCCACTCAAAAGGAAGAACGCCTCATCTGAAGGCACCAAGAAAAAGAAGCGAGTGTCACCGGGTCTGACGTTGGCTTCTCACCAGCCGAGTCCTCATCAGCTGAAGAAACAGGACTATGGGAAACCTCTCCCCCGCCTTTGAGAACTCGGTGGAGGTGGAGCAAGAAACTGAGGAGGGCGTTGTCCAGATTGTGTTGAAGACCGCCCTACTGAGCATTGTGAAGGCTGGGCTCTTGTCGAAGACAGGAAAGAAGAAGAGGACCCAAGATGACCTAACCCAGAGATGCATCTTCGTGCTGAGAACCATCAACTTCAAGGATCTAGAGGCTCTGAACATAGTTGACGAGGTTTAAGAGTTGTTCAGGGGTGTGGATGGGAGAATTTCCAGAGTGGCTGTGTTTCTTGTATGAGAATTTGGTCAAGGAGGTGTTTGGAACATTTTTGGTTATGGTTGATGATGTTGGCAGTGCGGTGGCAATGGAGTTCAAAATATAAGAAAATCAGGTGGAGACCCATTTGAATGAGATAAAGCATTGTTTTGTCATCATTGATGTCAAGGACATTCATAAGCACTGGTACAAGAAAGAAAATCTGGGTGTGCCTGAGGTCACAAAGGAAGAGTGGAACAAAATGTGGCAAGTTGTGGGCAATGGGGAGCAATTCCAGTCCCAAGCTAACAAGGGCATAGCCTCAAGATGTCTGCACTACATATTGCTCACAAGATATTGGCCTACAACATGTACGAGAAGAATGACAACGGGAATGCGATATCCAACAAATAGGTCTTCATCTTGAACTGCATGCAGGAAAATCAAAAACTGAACTTTGGGACATTCCTCATCGACCATCTCAAGACTGTGGTCAACAAGTTCAGCCAACACTACTCATGTGCCTATTTCCTGGTGGTCTATGCCCAGATGATGGAACTGCCAGCGGATGAAGCCCAAATGATTCCAAAAGACTACCCTAATATGGAAAGCTTGATAAGGATGAAATAGGTGTGAAAGGATAAAGAGGACAACATATGGTTACTTGTATGCCATGAAAGAGATGCACCACCTATTGCCAAGTCACCTGTTGGGGATCGTTGAAGACCTCCCTACTGCTAAAGATCTCATATGAGGACATTCAAATTTAATTCACACAATTCTAATCAAATATACATAGAAGTAATATTGACAGCCAACTACAAGAAGAAAAAAAAATCCTAGACATGATCCTAGAAGCTTACTCACATCACTCCACCACAACAGATTAACCTTAGAAGCTTATGGCCTATTCCCGCATATAGCTTGAATATTTTTTGGAAAAAAAAACTATCAAGCTTAATAACTAGGGTGGAGAACAAAATCTCTTAGAAAACGACTTGGGATGGACATACTTTTTTGTGTATAATAATAATGTTCATGGTTTTCATCCCCCACCCATTATTTATAGGGGTAATGGGCTAGGCTAGGTATTCTGAGGATTCGGACTATGCCTATTAATGAGCTTAATTGTTTAAGTTGAACCCAATTTATATTAAGTCTATTAATACTAATTGAATCCACTAGGTAACTAATGTTGTACTACCCTGCTTGATCCATATTACGAATACAACTCCTTTTAAATTTATTTATTTCTCATGTTTAAGATTTCGAATATCCATGAATTAAATTGAGCTTGCTGTAAGCTTTAATTAATTAACCTATTTTCCAAGTGTGGCCTACTTCAAAATATTATTTATTATACTTTTGAATAAATTTCAAGCAAGTCGGACTTCTATATAATAAAATCTTTTTCGAGCACCTCTTAGGGATATTATCAACTCGGTTTCTCCCGAAGCCCAATTCTATATAATAACAATATACTAGCAGTGCTAGAAATTAATTACCATTGCCCAACATATCAGGAATATCCTTGGGTTACGAAAAACCTGCACTTATTGATATATCAAAGTAGTGCATAATCGATATCGGATGCTCAATGTTACTTATATAGATTAAGAAATAAACAATCACCAAGACCTTGTACTTCATTTACTCAGCAATGATGAACGTGTCTCACTGTAATCCATTTCAGTGTTATACCACACCAGTGTCATTAGTTGACCATGATAAGTGTGAACCCTAGATTAACACTACAACTTTCACGATAGATTATCCATGTCTATCTAGGTTGTGAACTTGATTTTCTTCTATAAGGAACTGACTAAAAGATCTTCTGTAATCATGGATGCACACAACTCAAAGCATGATTTTTAGTATACAAACCTAACACCATCTGCTATTACCACCAGAAAATGAAAGAAGAAAGCAAGCTCCTCTTACCCATACCTTAAAACGTCGCAATTCTAAATCGACTCAAAAATATTGAAGCCATGTCGGCTGAGTTCAAATTTGCCCAAATAGCATTCTTTGCCCATGTCAGGTCAAGTACCCTGCTGAACCCTCTGACCAATAATGTCCTTCCATTTTTTTGTCTTGTTATTTTTTCAGTTTTTTGTTTTCATGTTTGTGTTGTAACCTTTCTATAGTCACGGCCTTTGGCCAAAGGAAAAGTGTGTGAATGGGGAAAGGTTACTCGTTTTTTTTCTTTTGTGTAGGTGGAGACCCCTGACCCTCTTTCACAAGAGGAAAGTGTGTGAGTGGGCGGAGCCTCTGTGTTTTGTTTGTTTCATTAGTCAATCAACATGACTATGGTTTTGATCAGATTAGCATGATGAATCCTACGCACTCTAATGGAGCAAATTCACTGAGTTTGAAATGTATACATATCGTGTGTAGACAAGTAAGATTGAATGAACTTTGAGCAAACTTCATGAGACTTTGAACTTATTTGTTGAATATATTTATACCAACATGCTTTTATTTCTTATGAGTATATAGACATCTTGATTAAGCCAATACTAGAACTTGTCTACACTCTGGCCTAAACCCCATTGACTTAGTCTAGGTGTTTGATATGATTTAGGCTGAATTTTTCATTTAGCGCATAAGGCCAAGAATGTCAACCCTGCCAATATCATTTGCTTAGCCCCTTGAGCCTAGAAATAATTCTCTAGACTCACTCACATGTTGCCTAAAAATGAATCGTCCAGGTTATTAGAACTTAGGAATCAATAAGGAGATTAGGAGGAAGAAGGAAAGGGTAGTGGCCCATTTTGGGCAAGACACTAGTGCTAGAATTGAGGATAGTTCGTTGCCCAACATAAAACGAATGGTGTCAAAAATAAAATAAAAAAGGGAATGTGAAACCAAAAAAGTAAAGAAAATAAATTTTCCCCAAAACTAATGATGCAGTTGGCCTTCGACGAAGCATCGTAATGTTTGTGCTTAGGCCTGTAAAAAGGCAAGGAGAGAAGAAGAAAACAGGGAACCTATTGCCCAATAATGAGTTCATATGACTTTGGCCTCAGGCTAAAATACTTTTAACATAATGCTTTAAACCAGCAATATAACCAAAGACAGACTTTATGATGAGCACCCAGAACACAGAGTAGGGGATGAAGGCAATAGAGGTAAGGTGTGCAATCAAATCTGAACCAATTCTTAATGCAGAACTAAGATTAATTTGAAACCACAAGATTTTGAGATCGGATGGATATAAATACGCCATGTGGCATTGAATTATTATTATTTTATAACCGAAAATGATATTTTTGTAATCTAACAATTGTTCAGTTGTGGTAACATGCGGTTTTTTTGGAGAGTGGTTATTTATGATATATTTTGTGCTCATGGTAACCTACGAGATTTATGGAGAGAAACTATGATTATACTCTGCATAAATGTTATAATGATATATATATTGAGCGTTATGATGGTACTCTAGATAATGACCAATATCATCACACATTACATATATCATTACACAATTCATAATTCATGTGAACACACTATATATTGATTTTGTGTAATCATTATATTTGAGTATGTTTTGATGCATTATTATCAAGAATGACTGTTTATTTTTTGTAATATAATGATATATAACGAGCATTATGATGATACTCTGCATATATTATAATGATGATTCGGTTATTGCAGCTGTGGTGTTTAAGAATTAACAAGTTAGTTGTATTTATTAAATTTTAATCGTTTGTAACATTCATTATATAAATTACGAATTAACATGTTAGTGGGATTCATTATTTGGTTATATTTTGAGAAAGATCTATGTTTAGTATCGTGTGCATATATAGTGGTCATTACTCCTGAAATTCCGCCAAGAACCAAATAAATCTCACCTAAATTGACATTTGAATATAGTGACAATTATGATGATACTCTGCATATGTTGTAATATATACTGACTATTATGATGATACTTTGCATACATTATAATTATACTGAGTCATTACTCCTAAAATCCTGCCAACAAGCAAAAGTAAAATCTCGCGTAAAATAGATATTTAACTATTATACCCTTATAATGATATAACAATAACAGTATAATGATCTATATTTTAGGAAAATCTTAACCATCTATTTTTGAATCCAATAAATTAGATTTGGTCTTAGTTATACAATAAAATCTTCTTGGACCCGATTCGTGCAGATATACATTCAAAATCCGAAAACGCCAATAAATAAGTGGAGTCGTGATTGATAGTAAGTTTGTAACAGTTATTATTAGTGCTTGATGTTTCCACGGTGAAGGGCAAAACCTCATTATGCTTATGATTCAACTATTTGTGTAGCATTATACTTTGTATCATTACTTTAATCCCATTTTAAACAATGAACAAAATTAAACAATTCAAGCAATTGGATCGCGGTAGTAGTGCGAAGGTGATATAACTTGAAGACGAATATGCAATGTGTTCCGTGAGGGTGGTTGACTTTCTCGACATAAGCTTGATTTAGCTTCATCCCATTCTTTCTCCCACCCAAGTGCCAAGGATTGAATGTAGTAATTAATTCATCTCCAGTCTAGGCTTCCTTCGCACAGGAAGACGAATATGCAACACTTCATATATATGCATATACACCTAAATTTCATTAGGTGTATATAGCATTCAAATATAATATCTAAGAAACAATCAAAATGGAGCAGGATGCCAATCTATGAATCGTGCTACGAAATGCATTTACAATGGCATTGCATTATAGTTGAGATCTAGACGGTTCGTGCGATAATATTGAAACTCAAAATTAATTAAGAAATTTTAAAGCCTATTTTTTAGGACTACCATTTGTGCCATCAATTTAATTGTCCGATATATAATGAATGAGTAGTTGAGTCAAGAATTTGTCTGACGGATTTAAGGTTTCAAGATTGTAAGAGCTGAAATTTCGAACATTCGACGATGAAATTGAATATACAAGAAGACGACCTAGGGCTTCAAAGTTCCTTAAGGGTGTGTTTGGTAGAATGGATTTGGAATTGAATTGTAATTGTAATTTTATAGAATTGAATTTGAAGTTATAG
>JAYDZE010540346.1:0-33083 GCA_034509125.1 Monilaria moniliformis
GTTCTGGCTGAAAAGTAAAAAGCTGACGTGGCAGCTGAAAATTGAGTTGTGGCTGTTTTGGGGCTGGAATTTTGGGGATGGGCTAAGGATGGCCTAATAATGTAATATGTTAGGAAAATTTTACATCAAGGTGTGATATTAGTTTCCCAAATTTTAAATGTAACGACCCCTCTATATTATTATTCACTGGATGAGATGAAGACATGATGAAATTATTTCATTATGCAGCTTGGAAATCAAACATGAATTATGAGTTTTGGCAAACTAATATGGATGAAACCCACCCTGTATTTTTGAAGTTTATCTATGTTCCACGTTAGTTTGTCACTTGAAATTTCTTCAGCTAATAAAAAATTATATGTGGCTTCACAATCACGAATTTATCAGATGATATATATTGTGTCGTCACGTGTATTGCTATGTGTGTATGTGTGTGTGTGTGTTATGAAGGAAGAAAGCAAAAGCAGAATTTTGTGGAGCGTTATATGCTATTAGGTGATGGTGAGTGAGGTTGGAATCTTCAACCAAAGCATTGCACTTACTCACTCAGTCTTACGTACCTAGTGCTTATGTGTGTATTGGCAAACGAGTTATTCTAGGCTTTTTTCTTCAACAAAATATTAATATATAGATGTTGATTTACTATATATTGATTTAATATGTAAATTAGAGTGCACACAGATTAACCTTTGACCTACCTGACAACATGATGAATTCATAAGAAAATTTTGACAAGTTTGTTCACTACCTTAAAAAAAAACAATACTAATTTATAATTCCTGGAAATTTGGAAATATTGACAAATATTATGCCGAGAGTAACTATTAGAGTAATTTGATATGTGAATTACTTCTATAGCATGTATAAGTTCTATCTATGGTGTGCTAGAAGATATGCACTATCATAATAATGATAATAAAAAATATATGCAATTAATCAGGTGTTTTTTAAGCAAATTTGGATGATTAAGTGTTTCTCAATGGATGTTAGCATTCAATTAAAGATTGTGTCAAATTGAAGCTCCTAGAAAAAAAATGAGTTAAAGGCCATATGTTTTGATGGTAATTTACCAAAATGCAATGCTGTTTTTGTTTAGAGCTATATGTAAATGGTTTCCAATGCAAAAAAGGTAGTTGCACTTTTTGGGCTGATTATCGCTATAGATTACGATGGCATAAAATCCGATTACAAAATCTTAACGGTTAACGGAAACGTTATACGTGTCAAAATTTACGTTTCATAACTATTTTTTACGCTACGCTGTAACGTGTTCGTGCACGATGATTTTTTTAAAAATGTTTTTTGTGTTTCAATTCTTGACCACGGCAACATGATACATTCTATTGCTTATCCAAAAAGTGTAACATTACTCATTGAGAAAATCCTCATATAAGATGATTTTATATCAAAAACTTACATTGGGTTGAGACTACTCACAATAGAGTAGCTAAGAATGTGTTCATCTTCCATTCAATTCAAATTAACATTTCCCCAATCAAATCTCAACGGATTCACACGATTCCTGTTTCTAAACACTCCCACGTTAACCTAAAACAGAATCCAACATCAAAATTAGCATTCCGTCCACAGCATTCACATAAGATGCCCCGAAACCGCACCACGCTCCGTGAAAACACTAGTCTTGACCACTTTACCTTCCGAGCGCAATATCTCCCAAACCCCTGACCCTCAACACACAAATGAACATTCCCCTGAAACCTTACGAAGTTCCCTACAAAATAAATCAAGAATCACAAAAATCCAAAAGCCCTATCTCGAGTTATCCTCAAATTATTCAAGCATAGAAACACACCCCAAGCCCCTAAAACAGCCAACTTTGCTAATGCTTTTACAATCCGTCCTACTCACCCTGCGCCGCAGCCGTAGATTAGATCGCATCGCACGGCCTAAATTTAAAATTTATAAACCCTCTCAATCCGCGTCGGCTGCCACTCGACCAATCATATTGCGTGTTCTGGATATTAGCCCACTATTTAAATCCGCTCATTTTTGTCCTTCAGACTCACACCAAACTCTCATTCGAGATTGGAAATTCATAGCTTTACAGCATAGATCTGCTGCTCAATCCCCTCCATATCCTCAAACCCTAGCTGTAATACCTAGCTTTCCGAAGAGAATTTCCCATGGCCACCACCGAAGAGCCAGTTGTCCCCATCGAGACTGAGGCGGAGCAGCCCGCCGTCGAGGAGGTTGCCAAGGAGGACAATCCGCCGCCGAAATCCACCAAGGCGAGGAAGGCCGCCGCCCCCAAGAAGAAGAAGCTGCCGGCGCCGAGGAAGCGCAACGCGCCCTCCCACCCTCCTTACTTCGACGTATTAAACGAATTGAATTTTTCGTTTTAAATGTTTGTTTTGAATTGTGGTTTTGTGGGATAAGATCTGAATTCTCCTCTGTTGTGCATGCAGATGATTCAGGAGGCGATCGTGACGTTGAAGGAGAAGACTGGATCGAGCCAATATGCGATTCAGAAGTTCATCGAGGATAAGCAGAATACTCTGCCGTTGAATTTCAGGAAGATTTTGCTGATTCAGTTGAGGAAGCTCGTCGCCAACGATAAGCTCGTGAAGGTGAAGAGCTCGTACAAGCTGCCGTCGGTGCGTGCTTCCAGAGCCGCCGCCGCGGCGCCTGCTAAGAAGAAGGCTGCTTCTCCTGCAAAGCCTAAGGCCGCGCCGAAGGCTGCTGTCGCGAAGGGGAAGAAGACTACGGCGAAACCCAAGCCGAAGGTTAAAGCTGCTCCTGCGAAAACGAGGACGGCGTCTGCAACGAAAGCCAAGCCAGCGGCTAAGGCCAAGCCGGCTGCCAAAGCCAAGCCTGCTGCGAAGCCAAAAGCTGTAGCTCCTGCGAAGGCGAAGGCGGCGCCCAAGAGGAAGGCGCCGGAGAAACCTAAGGCTGAGAAGAAAGCGCCCGCTAAAGTGGCTAGGACTTCCACCAGGTCAACTCCGAGGAAGGCGGCTGGGGCGGATGTTAAGAAAGCTCCCGTGGCGAAGAAGGCGACCCCGGTGAAGAAGGCGCCGGCGAAGAGCGTGAAGCCTAAGACGGTAAAATCTCCGGCGAAGAAGACTGCAGCGGCGAAGAAGGGGAAGAAGTAGAGATCATGTAGAGGGGTAGTTTCGGAAAAAAGATGTTTGTTAGTAGGGATAGTGTTGTAAATTTACCTTGGTCCTTTACTATGGGTATAGCGTGTAGTTGCTTTTAATGCACTGAGTATGATAGAGCGGATTCTTTATCCTTTTTCCCCCTAATTTCGCATTTGTTTAGGGTTTTTCTTCGTTTTATTCAGTTCTCACTGATTAAAATCTGTTCTTACATGGAATCAGTATATTATCTATTGATCATTATATTCGCCCAAATCTCGTGTATTTCGTTGTTTTCAATTGAATTTATAGCTGATTGATTGTGTTAATGGTGTTTTACCCTGTCATGCGCATGTGGGGTGGCTAGGGTTTTGCCCAATCGCTGGCGGCACACGTTAGCGAGAAGTTGGCGCGCTCAGCCAGGCTTTGCAAAATTGCAGGGGGGCATGGGAGGATTCTATTCTAAGTTTGTACGTAAAGCACTGGGGCACGCGTTCGTAGGCGATTTACGTTAAGCTATGGGTAATATTCTACGCCCTTCTTGGTCAATACAGACATGCTTATTACTGCCTTATCTCGACTGCATCGCCATTGCAAGAGCTGATGATGATACATGCATGTAATGCTTACCTGCGTATGCTTCTTGATTGTAATGTAAATATTATGGTGGTCTTTCGTGGATTGCACTGGTTCTAAGAAGGCTGAATATTTAATTTTTCCAAAGTCCAAAGTGTAAATATGGAGAATTTTAAGGTCATTTGTAACGCTGTTAAATGGTACTTCCAGACATCCAAATACTTAGCGCGATTTTATTCAGTTCCGGAATCGATATTGTGGTTCTTATGCTGTTAACAACTTAAGCGATTCAAAATCCACAAGCTCGTGCTATTAGGATTGCAGTTGTTTTATATATTTTCATGGTAGTTTCACCAATTAAGGGTGCCGCTTTATATAACTCCATATTTGTGGCTATATTTATCCATATGATCACTTACCATACAGAAAAATGCCTCAAAAGAAACAATTTAAACTCAATAATAGTGCAGACAAGTATTCATGGAGTTGAACTGATAAAGAAATAGCTAAATTCTATAGAGATAATGATGATATTGTTAAAATTAATGACGATACAGCTAGGAGCCAAGAAGTACGTTGCATGCTGCAACAGCGAAGCATAAAATGCTAAGATGGTGCATGCTTTGCTTCTACTATTTACTCTATTGTTTTAGTAAGTTTACATGCTCTTTGTGGGACAACCAAGTGCTTCACTAGTCAATTATGACGTAAACATGCATTTTATTAGACGATAAATATCTTTCATTAACTCTTGCCAAACTCTACCTGCCTAACACACTTTTAGCTACTTGGCTAACCTAATGAGTGAGATGGCCTAACATACCTTAATAGAAGGGAACCCGGGCTTTTAGAGATTTTTACTAATGATGGATGAAATTTTAATGTTCCAAATTGGCTCCTCGTGCAAGTTTGGAAAACAGATAATTTGCCTTAGTGTGAAGATGAATTTTTTAACTTTCTGAGTATCCTAACATCAGAAGATCATAGTGTCTTTCAGTCATCATGTACTTAAATTTGCATTTTTCTTGTCATGCAAACAATTGGAAAAATCCTGGGGCCTGGAAGGGTTTTAAAGTTTCTTTGCTCTAACTATCTATGCTTTATTGCTTGGCGTCTAGCACTGGCAATTGATCAGCTTCTGAATTTATCTGATTTCTTCCATCGCGAAAATGAATCTCGCCATGTTCTGTGACATGTACTCTTTGAGAACCTTCTCAATACATGCTTCTTGCTATAACTTCCCATGGATATGTGGTCACCTGACCTAGCATGTTCATTAATTAAGCAAGAGATACATTAATAAACAGCATTGACATGTGTTACTAAATGGCATGGCATAGGGTCTTCTGTGCGTTATACATGTGAAATCTGCATAATGTGATTTTCATAATTATATCCAAAAGGAAGAACACATTGAGAATTTCTTCTTATAACTTTTCTCGTTACTTTTGAGGCAAGCTAACCTAGTGTGAGGCCATGTGTGGGTTCACTTATTATATTTGGGCTGCCATCTCTCTCTCTCTCTCTCTCTCTCTCTCTCTCTCTCATTGAGTAGTAGGGATTGCTAGGGTTTCTTTTATTGACTCTTGTTGTGGTGTATATATGGGGACTGTAGCTTTTTGTCATGCATTAGTTTGTTACCTTATATCTCTGTTACATTTAATAGGAAGAACTGGTTCATTAGTTATATCCATTTTCTCAGGAACATATTGCTGAGGTGTAAGCAGTACAAGGTTGAAAACTTCACAATTCTCTCTAGTTGAGTTAAGCAGCATCGCTTTCTGATCTTGGGATATAGATGTAAAGGACTTGATGATAGGAGATGCTGGTTTATAAGCTTGATATCTACAGACAAATGTAGGGCATTTCCCATCTTTATAATTCTTTTCTTGGCGAAAAATGATATATCCAGCTATATAAGCTCTAGATAATGTAAACATATTTCTTGTCACCATCCTAGGATGTTGCATCTTCTAAAAGTTTAAGATGAATGTAAATATTGCTATCGATTACTTCAGATAATATCTAACTGGAATACATTGCCACATCTCAACCAATGACTTTTGTTTCTCATAACTGGAAAGCCTCGCTTCAAAATTTGCGTATAGGTTGGCAGTCTGAAGGGTTATTACAGTGTTGTGGTTCTAATTTCAAATTATGTATTCTGTATTTGCCCCAAAGGTAATTTCATTTTCCAAATGTGAATTTTTGATCCCAGCCAAGAGCTCATGTGGTTTAGAATATTCATTTGGTGATTCTTTTGTTTCAGATGCTATGCATGATTTGTCTCTCAATAATGAAATTAAAAGTATAGCGTACATTTGTTCTACAGGCAGGGAACATTCACGGAAGGTACTTTAGTGGTACATCTCACTTTCCTCATAGGTGTTACTGCATTGTTGTGTGGATCACATTCTTGGGAGCTTGATCACGTGTGTTAAAATCCTTTCCTTTGGTCCCGTTTCTCATTCTTGTCCTGCAGATCATTGGTTCTTCTTTTCTTTTTCTTTCTTAGGTTTCTTAAAATTATTTGGAACTTGGAGTCTGTGGTGTTGGATGTATAGTCGATGGGGAGATGGGTAAATTCCTTTCACCAAATTGGATTGATCTTCCTTCCTTAGTGTGCCTCAAATCTTTTCGAAATTTGAAGTATCCATATGGGTGTTGAAGTTTCCTGTCTTCATAATTCTTTAAAGTAATCATCTTCTAATGCAGACATCACACTAAAAAATTGAGTGGTACATCATGATTTACTTAATGTTATGGTGCTCATCTTGGTTGAAATGTTCCCAGGTCATCTATGGAAAGTGCTCTAGCCCTTGTTGGAAAAGGGAAAATATTAACTGCCATATAATGTCCCTTCTATATACATTTTTACAAATTAAAGGGTCTCCAAGAAGTAGCAAATCACTATGCATGATAAACCAAAGTGTTTATTTCTAAGAGTGTGTGAGGCACATCCAAGAAAGCTCTGGTAGAGATTGGAGAGTAGTTTGGGAAATGATGGTTGTCCCCAGATGTACCTATATACTTAAATATGTCCCAGTGAATAATCGACAGACTATATATTGATCCATATCATCCAATTTCGCATAATTCTTCTCTTTATCGCCATTGCTCTGATTTTTAGCTAATTGATTGCTTGTCATGCTGTTTCCCCAGCCACATAGGTGGTTACTAGGGTTTATCGTGGTTGGCAGGTCATGGTAGTGTCTTGTACAATGAAAAGGCAATCCAGGCAGTAGTGTAAAATGAAGGGGTTGCCTCATATAGATGATTGAATGAAATATGGGTAATTCATATTTTGTAGGAAAAGCACAGTGGCACGAGTTGGTCTTTAAGTCCAACTATCCAAGGCACTTGTTTGTAGGGAATGTACATCAGCTTCTGGTAAAATCTCCCTATCCACTTATCTTTTTCAACTCCAATACCATTTATTATCTTATATTGTTACTGCCATTGGGAGAGCTACTCACATCCTGATACATGTAATGTAATTCTTGCATGTTTGCATATGCAAATTTTTAAGTCTAATGACAAGGAAAATTTAGGCTAATATATAACATGTGTAGTATTGCACTCTCAAAATGTTTCTGGGATTTCTTTATATACCTTCAATCGGTTTCCAATTGATCTTGATTTCCTAGGGTATTTCCCCACCTAGCAATTTTTAAATCCATTTTGAACTATCAGCTTGAGCAATTAGGAGATGTTATAGAAGGCAATATGGTATCAGCATTTACAGGTGTCGATCCAAGTAACTAGATTTATGCACCAATATGGACACTTTAGAATTAATGAGATACAGCTAATAAACTGAAAAATATGGTTTCAGCATTTACAGGTGTCGATCCAAGTAACTAGATTTATGCTCCAATATGGACACTTCAGAGTTAATGAGATACAGCTAATAAACCGAAAAATAGTGATAAATTGTTGAAACCAATAGATGATGCAGCTGAGAGCCTACAAGGATGATGATTCCTTTAACTGATAAGAAACAGCTAAAAGCCCAAGTAATAAGAATAATATCATTATAATTAGTGACAATAAGTACGTGGCATGTTGCAATAGCCAAATATTATGGTTAGATGTATACCTTCCTGTTTTTTCTACTATCAGTATTGGGTCTTATGTTTCTGAAGAGCGTCACAGGCACTTTATAGTACATAGACTTGTCACTTATGACTACATTGTGCTCGCCTACATAGAATTGTCAATTATGAGGACATCTTTGCTCTGCCATCTGCTGTAGCTGGCACTTTTACTCATTATTCTGGTAGCTATTATTTTGAAAACGGCCAAATAATAATAATTTTGATGATGATTGGACTCTTTTCTTTAAAAATTTCAGATAGGAAACAGCATGTAAAAGAATGCTTTAGTTTTAGTTTCATAATACTTAAGTTCTGTTAGCTTATGTTTAAGAAGTTATATGCAGTTCGTTGTTTATCAGGATTGTTTGTAATAATTGTCACCTTGGATTAGTAATTTCCTCTTATTAGTTGTTTCATGTCCTTATAGAGCCTGAACTTAGTGATTGTGTTAATATAATGGTGTTATTATATGCTATAGGGTCTTCTACAAGCATGACATTCTTACGTCATAAATCCAAATAATGTGTTCTTTCACATCTTTATGTCAAAAAAGCATACGCATCTTCCTAATATTTTTTCTGGAAGCTTAATCTCTTCCTATGCAGCATTTCTTTAGTTATCAATGAGGTAAACTACACTAGAGTGGTGATGTGAGATTCTCTTATGATATTTGAACTTTCCATCTCTTTGTCAAACTGAAATTAGGGGAAGCCTGTTAGTTAGTGGCTGCTAGGATGTTTTCTTCTTTAGACTGATTTTTTTTGTATGGGAAACTCTCGGTCCTATGCTAGGTTTAGTATCAAGAGCCAGTTCATTAGTTATATACTTATATCTGATTTTGATGCTCGTGACCTTTAATTAAACATGAAGAATGTTATCATAAATGTGATGGACTTGAAAGTTGGAGATGCTGCTGACTCTTGTATTGAGAGCTGCACATTAGAGCATTCCTGTTTTTGCAAGAATTCCTTTTGTGAAAGCGCAACGATGTATCCAGCTATGAATGCTAAATATATTTCTTAGCAATATCATCAGATAGAACAGTTGCTAAAAGTTTTAGATGAATATCAATTATGTTAGTCTTTACGTCAATTATTATCCAACAAGCATTAAGGGGCAATAACATATAGCTCATCGCTCTTAAAAATATGTCTATCGTTATCAGTAAATTATACCAGGCTCCGTAATGTCCGTTACTCCTTTATTTGTCCAAAATTATAGTAATATCTTCTTTTATGGCTCACGTCCTGCATGGGGTGTAATTACAGCACTGTCACATATTTTAAAGTCTCATACAATATGGTTGTTTTGGAGTCTCCTTTGCTGAAACTGCTTCTGGCTACAATAAACAAACTAAAAGAAGAGTTAGTTGCTGAGGGGTTGGACATAGGAAGTGCTAAATGATATTTTCGTTCGTATGTAGTAAATTCAAAAGCCATAGATCCTGTATATGCACGAAGCAATTAGTGATTATTTCTCAGGGCGATACTTGCTCGGAAATGTGTTTCTGATTCTTCAAACTGATATTGTTTTTATGGATTATCCACCTCTCCCAGTTATTGCAAAATTTATCCACCCATACATAGACTGCAATTCTGCAAACAATGCGGGAAGAGAGAATGGAATCTTACTTTGTGAGTAGCGTAGTGATCAAAACGATATAGATATATGGATCACTTCCATTTATGCATGACTTATATATGCAAGTCCTTTTCTTTCTCTGCTTTTACTTCTTTTTATACTTTGCTTATGTTTTCTCTTCTGCCTTGTGAATGCTTTGAGTAGCTTACTTGATTAATTTGTAATGCACACAGGATGATGATCTAGTGAAGAATGGCTGCCTCTTCATTCTTGTAAGTTGTTTGTTGCCGATTGTGATTCTTTTGGTTGTTAAATATTCCTTTAGTCTATGGGTGTTGGCATAAGCAAGCAATTCCTTTTCCCAATGATCTTCCCTATCCCTCCCTTTCTTGGATGGTGCTATTTGAAACTAGTCTAGGAGTATTTTTACACAGAAACTTATATTTTCTTCATAAACTAAATTGGTGTGGTTTTACATTGGTAATTTATTACTTGTGTATTTACAGCTAAAGAAATAGGGTTGATTACTAATGGGTTTTGTTTATAATAATGCAGTAAATGCTCCAGTTTTTTTTGGAAGCTTGTTAGCTAACAGATAACAACATTATTTAATTTCATTTTTCATGTGAAGCTGGATCTTGCAGTTAGTGATTTATGCTCATTATACGTCAAGTGAAATTTGCCCATCTTGCTTCTCGAGCTTATCAACAATGGCGGAATTATATATATTTTTCTTAAATTTCCCCGCAATTACATAAAACTGATTGGAGGAGCATGGTGTACAAAAAAGATGGCGTAAACGAATTCAACTATTTAATCTTAAGTACCAAAAAAAGATTTTTAATATGAATTAAGTTAAATTTGCACTCATGAACTAGCTCAAAAAATAGAAAACTATTAATTTAATATCTAACCTATAACCTCGTACTTTGATAAGTGGTGAATATATTGATATATCTAATTAACTATTTGAATATTTTATACCAAGTTATTTTATACGAAGCTCGTTTATAAGTCATCATACCCTAATTTGCTCATGCAAAAAAAAAAAAAAAAAGTCATTCCGAATAAAACACCTAATAAAGAATGTGTAATAACTATCGCATAATTCATGAATTGCACATAAATTAAAAAATTGGTATGATAATATATATATATCAACTTTTGATTTGTCATGATTTTATCACGAAATTAAAATCTCTAAATTTTAAGATGCGGTGGAGTCTGAAATTTGCGTATATGAACTCATCGTCCGACATAGTATACTACGTCATTCCAAATTTAATGAAACGACTTCGTTTTGTGGTTTAATTACTGATTCATTATGTTTTAGGGCTTAAGGTTAGATCGTGCGTCTTCTTTACACATCTTCTTTGGCAATTTTAAAGCCTGTGGTCTCGACTTCATCAAATTCCTCTTGGGACACCGCGTCATCTAAGAGATTGGACCTGCGGAGATTTTGCATCCACGAAGAGGCAGAATGTTTCATGGACGAACGAGAACCCATGCCGACAATTCTATCGTTGTTCGAATAAAGGGGTTCGTAAATATTTATATATTTACATCATTTAAGATCGAATTTGTGCTTGGCTTGTTGATGGTTGATTGAATATGTGAATTTTTTCTTTTCAGAGTCATGAATTTCGAAGAATTTTGTTGATATTAGTTCGAGAATTTTGGTGAATTAGACGATTTCAGCTTGAATGAAATAGATTTAAGCATGAAATTGATTGATTGCAGCGAAATAGATAGATAGATAAATAAATCGTCTACAAATTTATTTGTAATTTTAGGTTGAATTTTGTATTTTTTGGTGATTTCAGCTGTGTGGTTTTTTTTTTTAAATATTTTTTTTAAAGAATGTGATGTATTTTTTTTTTTAACCTGAAGCCCTAAACGTAATCGTTTAACTCAAAAAAGGCCACCTAGCCCAACTCTTGACACTTCAACGCCACTTCATCCAAAATAGTGTCACACAATTAAAATTTCATGTCTGACGAAAAAGGTGGTCGGAAAAGTTCGCCGTGGAAAAATCAAAACAAATTCGAAAATTAGTGTATTTTCATACCAATTTTTGAATTTATGTACAATTCATAGACCGTAGTCAATATCCCTAATATAAAGTATACATTTTGATTTTCTTTACTCGTTAACATTCTTTTTTTTTTTTTTGGTAGTGTGTGTTAGCTGACATGAGAAGTGTCTAAAACAATTATATTGTATTTGGTGATGGTGCAGCTCCCGTTTTGTTTGGAGTAATCATCAATTCAACGTAACTACATATCCATGGAATATGCTCAAGCTCACTCCTTAACTCTTATTACTAGAGTTGAAGCTCACCATTTTTACTCCAAATTTGATGGCGCAGCTCTCAAATAAATTAGTTGTTGATTGCTGAGAGCGTGGAGACAATAATTTGCCCTTATTATGAAACATAATATGATTACTTTCCAAATCTGATGTCTCTAAATCTCTCTTCTTTTCACATAACAAACAAGTGATAATGAAAATCTCTAGAATTTTGCTGCTAAGTTTTTCAGTCTGCATATATGAATCCTCATGTCTAGCTGCATGTGAGAAGCTGTGCCCTATCAACTTGTTTTCTCCACTGGCAAATGTCTTAATGCTGCTTCTGTAAATCACATCTTAGTAATATCTAAACATTATCTATATAGGTAGACAACTCCATCAAGATCTATATATCTCCTCTTGATCCACTCTCTTACATGTGTCGGGGCGTATGTAATCGTTTGCTTGCGGTGGCCCTGTACGGCGGATCACTCTCTCATTGTCTCGGCTTTCTGAATAGAGTACTTGAGTTCTTTCTGGATGTTCAACCTTGAAGGAGACAAAACTATGTCGTTCCACACAGAGCCTTCTTCGAAAGCTGGATGGAAGGTTTTGTAGAGCTCGAAAATGGAATCTGCATTTTCGTTCAACTTGGATACCACGTTCAAACAATTTATCTCATCTGGATCGACCAACAGAGTCTTGTCTCTGTCTTTCCATCCTATCAACTTCAGAATACACAATTAATTAGCATCTAATATGTTTGGACTTGAGAGAAATCCCGTAGAATCCGTGTAGTGGAAATGGAAATTCTTGATTATGCTCGTAGCTGGAAGTTCTTAAGTTTCATCACATGAATGAATAGGTCTACACTTAGCAAGAGAGGGTTGAGTCAAGTGTACCTTAGGAGCGCCTTCTAATGCATTAGTGCAGTAGAGTCGAGCATTGTCTACTAGGTTGCAGTATGTCATAAATGCTTCTGCAAATCTCTTGTGTGATTTCAGCTGAGAGTTCACCCTTACTGCCCTCCTACACATTATAGCTCGCCTGTCTCACAGTAAAGAAATAGAATCAGCTAGAATGAATCACAAATTGGGATATCATTTTCTTCTCCAGATGAAGCAGGATTTGATCTTGGAAGTGCACATGGAAAAAATTGTGATAATATCTTGATCCCAGTTTTCATGACTGGTATAATTTTGTGTTTACCTTATTCCTCTGATAACAGCTAGATAAGAATCACAAACAACGCCAACCAACTCTACTCTGTATGGTCTTCTCTTCTTAGTTCCATCCTGTTCTTGTTCTTCATCCATTTGTTCCCAGTAGTTCTCAGTCACGACCCCATTGTCATCTTGTCTGTAGCCAGCTCCCATGCGGTATCTGCGACGGTGAACATTTCTGGCCATGTTTATTGTTTGTACAACAAATGGCAGCCACGAAAGAGTGCCATCCATGATTACATCTCGCCCTTCGTTTAGTGCAGTTACTAGCAGGGATGATGCTGCATCTGTAGATGATTGGTGTACCTAGAAAATGCAAGTAAAGCTGAAATATTATTATCATATCATGCAAATGGAAGGAAGGGTCAGGTAAGATTGGTCCCAAAAGGCAACAACAACCATCAAATACATGAAAATCCACATTTGCCACTACCATATGATCTAGATGGGAGCATGCTTCATTTATCTTTTTGTTGAGAATATAATTCTGCATACCCATTAAGGACCAGCTATATGGAATTGGTGTACGTCATTGTATGTTAGAGGTTCTGTAATGATTGACTGACAATCGGTTATATTCATCTTATTACAGGCAAATTCTCTGCAGTGTTGACAAATGACTTAATTGGGAAGTCAGATGCCCTGAAATGAGGGTTAGGTGGGTAACTTCTATTTCATAGTAATATATATAAAATCAGCTTTCTCCTTCATGTTGAGGTGAACAAAGGCAAAATTTTTTTTGCATTTACGATTACTACAGATGGGGAAATGGAAGTAGCCACTAACTAAATGAAACTGAGCTGCATTTTACTTTATCTGGGTGAAATGTGTTAAACGTCGAGAGAGAGAGAGAGAGAGAGAGAGAGACGTAATGCTGAATTCCGATTGTTATGGATGTAGGAAAATTTATTAATTGATGTACAAATGTAACGCTGAATTCCGAGTGTTATGGCAAAGTATGCACAACAAATTACAAAGACATGCATATAGAGTTGATTGGTGAGATGCAGAAAGCAAGGGCTTATGCACAATCCGTGGTCAAGAGAGAGAGAGAGAGAAAATTATCAGGATATCAGTTCAGAAACTCCAGAAAACTACGATTTAATCTTTCAATGTATTTGTATATGTTTTATATAGCTCTTTTTAAAACCTTGACATGCAATTACTAAGATTGTGGACGTACTGTCATGAGGTTGCTTCCTATTATTACATACCTTTGACTATCATACTTGATAAACTAACCTCATATTCACACCTTTCTCTCTCTCAGTGTAATGGAACATGTGAATGAGGTATATTTGTAGAATACAGTGAGAGATAAATACCAGTTCAGCAGTGTGAAGCAGATCATGGTGCCCCCTAGAGCTCAAGGCTCTGTAGATGACGTCCGACTCTTTGAAGGCATCTGCCTCTATGACAACTGCATTCCCGGATGCTCCAGCCCAGAACGGTCTATGGTGCAGATAAAAAAACTTTCTTATTAAATCACCTTACTACGTACAATCAGCTCAAAGTATATGTTTTGAAATATCTCGTTTCTATTCTGTACAGTTAAGACGAGAATGGCTTACTCTTTGAGAATGTCCTTGAGCACAGTACTCTTTCCGGCCCCCATCCCACCACCCATGAGGAGGAGGACCGGACTTCTGTCGCTATGAGCCATTGGTACCATCACGCTCGTGCACTGTGAATCATCGTTCGTTACGAGTCCAATAGCTTTCATCTCCTCCACCAATGTGGTAAACACTCTCGCCACCTTGAGATTCTTTGTCACTCTCTCAACTCTCTGTTCTCTTTATTCCACAAAGCAGGAAATTGTTATTGTTATTGATTATGAAATTGATGCAATGATGATATAGCGATGTACCTGGTTGCTTGCATGACGATGTTCTTGAGCTTCTTTTTCGGCTCTTCAGCACCCAGCACCTGAAATTGGTTATTTGTTTTAACAGTTTTTCTAGGCCTGGTTGAGATGAATTTGAAGCAAAGCTTGATGGACATGCCTGACTGAGCATATACGACGTATGTCTCCAGTGGAACGCAAAGTAGCTGAGTATGCATCTCTCGAATTCTTCCACCAGTTTGATGAATAGAGAATCGCAATCAGGTTCGTTTGCGAAAAACGCGTACATGTCTTCTTCGCATCCTTCAGCTTTTTTAATGTATTCGGAGGCCAGCTTGCACAAATGTGGGCATTCTCTTCTGTCTTTGAATCCCATCTGCCTGGCTGCTCCAACACACACAACACACACTATGTTTGAGAATCATCTAAAGGAAATCTTGATTACTCACACACAAAATAGATCTCCATTGATCAAAGATCTTAGGGAGGAGAGGAGAGAGATTATTACCTACATAGTGAGAGAACTTCTCAATGCTCAAAACCTGGCCGGTGTCGGAGATTCTCTTCCGAGGTATGATCTTCCTGTCGCGTAATTTCCTGATGCGGTAGTGCAGCGCCGCTGCTATGATCAGCCCCACGGAGGAGGCCACGAGGATCTGTGTGTACGTTGGCTTTGCGCTGCTGTTCATCTCATCTGCCGGAGAATCAAACATAATCATCTATTATGGAAATCCCTTTTTTGCAGACGCAGATAACTAATTTCTCTGTTGATCGATTTTTACGTTAAAGATGTGAAACGTTTTACCACTATGCATGTCTTGGCTATGGAGGAAAAGAAGGTGTATTTTCCTGTGTTTGTTTCTCTGTGTTTTTTGTTCCTAAGAATTTGGAGATGGATGTTCATGCATGTCTGAATGTTTCAACTCTTTGTATGTCGGTCAATTGGGATCATGAATTACCAAACAACGTTCTGTTTTACTTTGCATGCCACGTGTTAATAATAATATATATATCCCAAACTTGAGCTGGATTCTCTATAATATTTTCGTATTTCATTTTTATTGGATATATACCAATGGATGCAATGTGTATCTAAATTTAACAGTGTTACAAGTCATAAATCTATCAATTATAATTAGCATTTAGATGTAAAGCATTTTGGATAGCAAATTTTGATCCAAACCGCAGTTATGTAAATTTAAATTCTAAATCTCATTCTTTATAACGGAAAATGACAATAGAAGTCTAGAATACAACCAAAATAAAATCAAACAAAATAAAGTTTCTTCTTCTTTTAATTTTTTTCCAATTTGAGCACTCAGTGAGAGAGTTTGATATTTAACCAATGAAGTTTCTCACAGGAAACTCTGCAGATAAGATTTTTGAAATTTTGGCAACTTACAAAATAATAATAATAATAATAATGTGTTGGGAAAATGGAAAGAAATAATTTTATGTCTATAATTACAAATGAGATTCAGTGGTTATTTTTTGTGTTGTATAATAATATTTTTGGTTTGTTTTGATGATTCATCGTAAGCTATGTAATGATATGTAATGTGTATAATGATTGTTCTATATGTGAACGTAGATCTAAATCATCAATCCGATTTTACCTTCATCATATCACAATAATTATATCATTATATAACGTAATGCACGTTATCATAATGTTCATCAATCCTCATTATCATATAACGATGCTGCAATTTCTCTATAATATGACTATAACTATAAAGATTTGATAAATAAATCTCATTTCATAAATCACGGCTAATAATATTTCCTGAAATCTTAGTTAATTATTTCTCTTGCTGTATTTTACAAGGTCCCAAAGTCATAGCTATGATTTCTTCTTGCTTAAAAGAGAATGGACATCTCGCGTGCTCTAATGGTATTAATGGCAACAATTTCCCAACCTTTCTAGGGTTGAATGAGGTCTTAAATGGCTTGGCAGATTGTGTAGCTTGATATGGGCATGAGTTGGACCTATCAAGAAGACCAAGAGGTGCAGAGGGACAACATACATGGAAGCTATAACAGCACGATTATTGCTCATGCTGGTCATGGCAACTTCCACTGTGTGGTACTGTTTGATCTTGATAAAGAGGAACAACGAAAGTAGCAAACACCACAGACTCTTCCTAATTCTGGATTGCTGCTCTAGCAGATTACATACAATTTTCATTTTAAAGTTATATTTGGTTTTGGCATTTGAAAATAATTTCGCAATTTGCATTTTCTTCGTTTTTTTTTTTTTTTTTTTTGTATTTTTGGACATTATTAATTGTTACCATCATTAGCTTACAATAAAATCTTAATGAAGTTTTTTTTCTTATTTTACAATGGAAAGTTTTTTCTAATATGACTAAACCGACAGATTTGTCAGTCGTTAATATTTATAATTTTTTAAAATTCAATTGGCTTTCTGGCTGACGGCTGCCTCCGTTGCTAGTCCATCAGTAAAAATTTCGGACGTACATTATTCGTTAGTAACTTTTTTACCAACATAGATTATAACGAGGCCACTGTTCTGTCGATAATCCATTGGTAATTTTTGGAATTTATCGGCAAACAAATCTGTCGGTAAATCCCACATTTCTTTGTAGTGAAACAAACATAGATATTTAAAACAATAATCATATTACTTTTTCAGGATAAAATTCTAAAAAACAAGCAAGCCTTTAGGTCTTTCTCAGGTGATGCATAATTTGATGTTAACATTATTGTTCAGAGGAGTTAGTGTTAAACCCAAATAATGACGTGAAGGCAACGGCGGTGATGGATGGTGTTGCTCTCTGTAAAGCCGAAAGCTTGAGGAAAAGATGGTGGAAGCTTGTTGCTTTCTTGAGAGAGAGAAATGAGAACTTGTGGGAGATGAAAAATGAAGAAGGAATGGCTGCCATTTGTGTGTATAGAGAAGACTGAAATGGTGAGAGGGGATGGAGTGAGGGAGTGGTAAAAGGGTGAAGATGATTTTCAAGAGGGTCAATGTATGGCCTTGTTTCTATTCTCCCTTTATCTATATTACATCACTAAATCTCTCTCCCCCTTTCCCCTATGTATCAGCTGTCCCTCTCTCTCTCTTGATGTCTTGCATGCTAGCTAATTCATACAATTAATTTGGTTGATTTTGGTCTTAATTTGTGGGCTTTGAGAACTATTTTGGTGCTAAAAACGGGCTTTCAAACAAGAAAAAAGGCCTTTAAGTGGCCTTCAAAGGGGCCGATGATTAGGCCCAAAATTGGGGTCACATTGGGCCGCTAGCTCGGCCCAACGCTCGGCCCATACCTGAAAAATCTTAATATCCTATTAATATTTTATATATATATATATATATATAAGCACATTGCATATAAAATATAATTATCTATATATGTGTAGCGCGTGACACCAATGCATGATTACTATTAACCGAATTAAATTTGAATTCTCACTTATTATCGAGCTTCGGATAATAAGGCTAATATATAAATGAAAGTTTTCGAAAAATCTAAGTTATTAGGCATCAAGTTGAATGAAATTGTAATACATGCTACATTAACGAGATTAGTGACCTATCTCAGTATTATTTTATTCTAAGAAAATTCGCTAATCCTCGAGAGAAAAGTCAGGATGTTACATATATATGTTTAGTGATAAATTTGTAATTATATATTTGTCCCTAAAATATGTATTTGAATCTAATTAAATCCAATTTTTTTTTTAATTTTTCAGAATATTTTAAATGTCTTCATTGGTGCATGAATATACAATAAGAAAAAGAAGATTAAATATAAGACATATTTATGCATCTGGGCTCTGTATAATTATTTAACTAGTTTTTACAATATTATTTAAGAAATATTATGTAACTTATTATTGAAAAATAATATGATCACTTAGGCTATAATGTATAGTTCAATTTGACATCAATGCTAGTAGCAAACCCCTGCCTCGAAAGAGATGGGTTTGAATGTTATTATTGCCATCATTAATAGGTTATTTGTATTTAAAAATATGTGAAGGGTTTAATTGCTTAGATTTACGATTTATTTTGAGCTGATAAAAAACGACGTTTAGGTCGTATTTATATATTAAAATACTTGAATGCTGCACTTGAACTTTGAATGAAACATCCAAAGTATGCTTGACCTTTTTCCCTTTTTCAGATTTACAAACATTTTAGATGCTATATGGCTTTATTTTTAGGGAGATATAGTCTGTAGAGAATTATACAAAGTCTATACAATAACATTAACTCCAACAAATAAAAAGTTTATAAATGAAAATTTCGAGAAATATATGGCCAAGAGGAGATATACGAAAAAGGAAGAGGCTAAGGCGTCTTTTGAACAAGTCTTGATCTCCAAGTTGGACCAATGCTTTTTCAAAGAATATCAATATATATACGCAGTCAAATAAAGGATGGAAATATTCGTGATTCTCAACTTTTGAAATATCAACGTAACACATCACCAACAATATATTACCATACGAAATCGGTTTCTGAAATACATATAAACTATATAATTTTGTAGTTTGTAAAGTAGCTTAGCCATAAATTAAAGATTTTATGGCCTTTATTATATTAAAATAACAAAATATAGAATATGGATTTTCATAATATCTCTCTCTATGTATAGAAACATTTATTGTGTGTATAAAAAAGACTTATCAAAAAATATTATTATTTATAATATGTATGAAAAAGGGATTTCATTGAACTTACATCTTAAAATCTAGCTAAGATTGAATTAAAAACATTATATATAATAATTGAATTATTCAAACCTAACTTAGTATGAAATTTTCTTCCTAGAAAGAACAAAAAAAACACATAGTGAAATCTTCTTTAATATACACCACTCTAGTTATGAGAAACAGCTACCAGTAATGCGCTGAATTTCTCTCACCATCCATCTTCCGTTGATCCAATGTGTGAGAGAGAGAGTTTTTCTGTTTGAGGGGAATGAAGCCTGGTCCGAAATCATCCATTCAATTTGGATGAATAAAAATGAAAGACTTCGCACCAGACAACATACCCCTCAACACAACGCATCAAAATTAGAGAGAAGATATAGCAGTTTTGTTTAAGCTGGGGGATGTGGGAGAGACGATGTATATCTATATATGATATAGGAGAGAGAGAGAGAGAGACATTGGCAATGGCAAAGCCATGCATTATTAATGGGGTCATTGATATACGTAACAGATTCTCCTTTAAATCATGTGACAGAGAATCCACTTTCATCACCGACCCTTCTCCTCATCACTCTACGTATTCTCCCACCAATATACACGTGTACGCATGTATATATGAGACACAGACAAAATGTCTGTATGCCTAAAGTTATTACTCATATTTAATCAATAGTTAGAATTTCATGTTATCATCTAATAATAAATAGTGAAATTATATATGAAAATATGATCTACATTAATAATTGAATTCATGTGTTGAGTAGATAAAATGTATCAGTTAAAACTATTTACATATTGCGGAATTGATCTTATTCTGCGGAGAAATTTATGGGCATCAATATCTACACATACTTCGATCTGATATAGAAATAATTTCAAATGGAACAGTCCGATTACAAAAAGCTAAGAAATTTGTACAAAAATTCTCGTATTGTAATTGACAAAAAATGGTTTCCCTACACATTTTTTCTTTATTGTATTTTGAAATTACATGTTCGCTAGAATTTGTTTAAGATGGAAAAGTTGACGATACCGTCAAATTTGGAGATATCATAATTTTAACAAACCAAAAGATTACGTATCGCCTTACTAAGGTTTAAACTTGTGTTATTATTACAAGGGTTGAATATAGTTCATGGCCTGAAATTTGGGTCATGTTATAAAAATAGCATGTTGAAAATTCTAATGTAGAAGGTCCAAATTTAACGTGAATATTCTGTTTTATTTTCTATATCATTGAAAATGTTTTTTTTTTTTCCCACTTGAGCATCATTACAATAAAATATATTTTTGAGTATCAAAATAATGCCGTGTTGATGCTCAAATAGAAAATATTTTTCCATATATATAATTTACAAAATAAATAAGATTATCTATGGCGGATTCAGACATCCATATATCCACGTCAAAGTCTCCAACCCAAAAATGTAGAGTTGGGTCATATTTACAACTCACGCCCAAAAGTCGGACCACTTTTGCAATATTTCAGATGTACTACTATTTTTGCAGCTTTGTCCAAAATTCTAACCCTAAACTATAATCAGTTCTAATTACAATTAGCCTAAAGATTATATATTCAAATTTAATTACCCCTTAAATAAGATCTGCATGAAAGTCGATTATGTCCAATATTATAAATTATGGAAGTAGAATCGCAAAATGGAATTTGCTATAAACTTATTAAATGTAGCTTTAACGTTACCACATATTTAGACGACATCTAAATCATTATTTTATATGCATAGGTCAACGTTTGTGCTCCTTTTACTTCAGGATATAATTAACAATATGGTTCTATGTCCAAAAGATCAAGTGTAGGGTTTTTTTTGTTAGAATAACTAACCTTTTGTAATTGCAATACTCTATAAATAGTCAAATGGAATATCAATCAATCATCAACTTAATTAATGTGAAATTGAAATCTTAACTTTAAAAGAATACTTTAATGGAGGACTTTGAGAGTTGAAGTTATTTTTAAGCGGATGAGATCCTCGCTAGTCTCTATTCCAATTCTGTAGCTCATTATATTCGTGTTTTGATATCAAATTCTATTATTTTAAATTACTATAATAAGATAAAAGAAATATATTAATATATAGTGGACTCTAATTAATATTTATTCCGAAATAAAATTTTAAAAGAAATCATATGCCCTTATTTTGGAATAATCAATGCAAATAATCATTTTCAGCTAATAAAATAAAAAAAAAATTATATGTTTTAATTGGATTATTGGATTCTAGATTATAATTGTAAAATTAAACTAAAATACAATATATTAAATTTTATTAAAACTAGATATAAAAATAATAAATAAATAATAAATAATAAATTGGTAAGTGAGGCAAAGTGGAACACTAAAATTGAGGTCGGTAGATGATCCTAAGTGATTTGTCAGTGAATAATTTTTCACTTGGAATTCTCTATCTCACTTTTGGCATCCCAACCATAATCTACTCTTAAATTTTTATTTTTATTTTTTTTAAATTATTATAGTTGGTTTAATTTTGTAATTGTTAATTAGGCTTTATTATACCAATTAAGGTATATAATTACATTTAGCATTTACTTTAAAAAATTTAAAACAATAATTGGTTATTGGTGTTAATGACAATGTATTATATTATTGTAATTGTATTTATATAATAAATATCACTAAATATTGATTAACACATAAATGTTGGTACATAGGATTCAAATCGATAATATTTATCATAATTAAGAAAGTTTTACCAAACATTGGAATGAATTAGTTTGGATCAAGTATTTCCTTCCTATTATTAGTATGTTTTGTGAGAACAACACTATTTCCAATTATGTTATCACTGTCAATACTCAACAGTCAAGTATAATACAACCACATGAACACATAAGTGCGATTATTCAAAAGCAGAGTATATTAGTATTGATCATTTAATATAAATGGAAATTTGAAAGGATAAGTATTTAATTGGCCTTTGGATGTTGACTTCGATTAAAATGAAGTTGTTGGCATTTGTGTTTATTCTCAATCACAAGTAAAGTATTTGTCTTTTGCTTGCCACTAAGGTAAAGGGTTTGTGACACTTGGATGATCCAACCAAAGTTTGATGCCAAGCTTAAATGGGAAGCTCCATCCCAAGAAAATGCAATTTTACAAGGATTTATGCATTAATTATGGAATTGGTGTATCTAATTGTGATCCATTTCCTTTAAATGCATTTTATGACTTTACAATAATCGAATAAATTTTATTCATCTTTGTGGATTTGAAGGAGTTTGAAATTGCACACTAGTAATTAAAAATATTTGAAAAATGATGTTTTGGGCTTATAAATATATTACTGAGCCTTTGATAGGTAGGTTACTTGTTTGGTTTGAATTAACTATTCAATAATTCTATACACAATCCTCCTTTTATTATTATAGTCAATATATTTTAAATATGAATCAAAATATAAAAGCTTGTTTAGGCTCAATTGAGTTCAAATAAGCTCATGAGTTCAAAAATATTCACTCAATAAAGCTCGACCCAATAAGTAGCCAAATTAGAGCATGACAATATTTGTTTCAACTCAATTTTCACTTACACCTCAATTTGTTTAGGTTTTAATATGTTTTTATGAAAATAGCTAACGTTTTAATGTTTGTTATGTTAAGTGATTACTTTTAATTGGCAATTATGAGATGCAGAACAAAATGTGTCAAAGAAAATTGTATGATTAGATGATGTTAGAGTCAATGTTGACATGATAAATTGAATGTTAGTAATTTGTATATAACATTCCAGAGACTACTTGAAGTTGAACTTCAAGTCTCTAGCAGTAATTGTATATATAATTTTTCCCTTCCTTTAGGTTTTTCATTCTTTGGTACTCGAATAACAAAAGTCCAAATTTTCTCCAACATCTAGCTATATACATTATCAATGTCTTCTCATATTTCTTCTAATCCACTGTCTGAAACTTCTCTGTTAAAAAAATAAAAAATAAAATATTTACCTTAAATCATCCTTCTAGTTTCAAAATTGTATCTCACCTGAAACCTGATTGAGGTACTTCATATTGCTACTTGTAATAAAACTTAAAAGTTCATCTGCAGCTCCTGTTTCTATTGGGAAATCACGAGCAGCGATGACAGCTGAAAAAAGTCAAAAAATTGTAAAAATAGAGCGTAGTTGTGCAACATGCAACAATGATTACTCGGGATTTCAAAGAAAATTTTGCAAGTTTCAGCAGCAAATAATTCACGATGTGACAGTCACTGCCATTCATTCTTCCTCACAATGATTGACATGATTTGAGATAAGGTATTTGATTAGGATTATAGAAATCTAAGCAGTATTGAAAATATTAGGAATCTAAAAAATTTGTCCTATTCTCAACATACAGCATATCATGTATAATGGAGACTAATGAGAGCAAGACATATGAGATGAATCCAACCACTAAAAAACTATGTGCATAACAACAAGAATCGGCTTCTGATGTGAAGTTTAATACGTAGTTCAAAATAATGTGTGCATTTAGATATATGACTTTTGAAAGAGGACATATGTACCTTAGTTCCAGCAACAGTGGTGCCATCAAAAGGATGAGCAGCACATGCAGTAACACTTTCAGACAATGGTAAATGTCTGTTTTGCTTAGGACGGATGCTTGCTTTTTCACCACTTTGCATCTCCTCACTACCAGCAACAAATTCAAGATTAGATACAATAACTAGTTTACTAACACTTTTCCCTTGCAAATCAATGGGGATTCGAAAAAGTTCAGATTTTCTACTCCTAACCTTGGTGTTTATACATAATAGCTTACAAATGTTTTATATTCAAGATATGAATACTAACCTATATTTATAGCATATTTCTGTTTGCCATCAAAATTATGGAATCATCAAAGCTAAATAAGTAAAAGAAACAGTGCTATTACAAGTTCTTCGAAATAAACATAGATTTTGTACTAAAATGAGATTAAAGAATTGATAAACAAAATGATACCATTTTGATGCAAAATAAAACAAATCAAATAGTAGCCACTTGAGAGGCCTAGAACTGCCCAGCGCGCTTAGATCCAACCTAAGCCGCCTAGGCCAAAAGCAGGAAAGCAAAGTGCCCTGGAACCCAAAAACAGATTACAGAATGAAGTTTAACCAAGGTTCTTACTTGAAATCCACATGACAAGGGGACGTAGAATCTGGATAGAAATCCAGAAGATAAAGGCCATCACTGGATAGTGATCCAACTGCATAGATCTGCACATGTGCAAAAAAACTGGAACTCAAATTAATGATCGCAACTTATCCAATTGGATGATTGATAAGTGATGTCTAAATCTGAATTTTCGCTAGAACGATTACATATTTGCGACCATTCTAATACAAAAACACAATCATATTCTTAAGCAGAAAAATATAAATTAAATAGACAAGAAAAAAAAAACAACCAACCATTGGAAGGATCTTAAATTAGAATCAGAACACATGTTAGGTCACATTTGCTTCTAGTTAAAAAAGGGCAAGGTGTGAGTCCAAGGCGTTTTTTGAAAATTTTGCTCTAGAACATTGTTCTTTATCCTCCTCCAGAGATATTGTAGATTGTGTACCCCAAAGTAAAATAATTCAAATGTACTGGTTTTATGACTTACTGAGTTGAAAGGAAGCCAACATGGCTTTCTCAAGTACGAAAGATTGGCGAAATCATTTGGCTCATCCCTAGTCCCTCAAAAATTAAGATGAATAATACATTGACATCAGTGAGGATTTTACTAGTTTCTGCTTGAATGAAGTCAAATCCAGAGGATATAGCGTACTCACAACCATGGAGGTGGAGGGCAATGAATGTGTGTCACTTGAAGCTTGTTGGTGTCCAGGACACCCGACCTAGAAAAGAATTAATGATACTCATGTATTAGCAAGTTGTCAAAGCTTTGTATGAAGGATGAAAGATCCCAAAGCAAATGAAATTCTCACAAGGGGGAAGGAGGAAGAGTGGAAGAATGTGTCTTAAAAAAAACACAAACTATTCAAGATTTTTTTGAAATTTTCCAAACAATCAAAAGCTAGAAATCGCAAATCTTGTTTTTCCTTCTAAGTTCAATATACTATTTTCTAATTAAGTATGTTTGACACATGAAAAACAGAAAAGTATCGCTGCATATTGTAAAAGCAGAATCCACTTGTTTCCAGAATTACCATCCATCATCGAGATGAAATGCTAGTTGGTAAGGGCAAGATGGATTGATGTCAATTGAGTGTATTTCCTTTGGAACAATATTTGATTGAGCCTGCAGTCACATTAGACATGCAATCTAATTGAGTCAACAATATGGGAAGATGAATAACTTTATTAAACCTTGAGAATTGAACTCATAAGAAAAAGTAACTCAATTCATTTCTCTCTTTTTTTCATTGACACAACAGATAAATTGTGAAGAAACATGGACTGCCCAGTAAAACAACACAGAGTATGTTGTCTAACATCTCAATTTACTTATATTTACACGAAAAATAGTTATAACATAGTTGGACAAGATCCATAGTATCAGTCTTTAATAGTCACATATAATATATAAAAATGGCCTCTTTAAACTACCAGATAAACGAAGCAAACCTTATCAATTCTTTGTTAAAGAAAGTACAAGATGCCACTTCTACACATCCAAATATTATTAATCAACCTTATCAATTTTTGTATTTGAGGTATTTATGTTTAGCATTTTTGCACGTACTTCAGAAATTTTATCTTGATAGCCTATAGATCAGAACAGGTAAACTCTCACAGGATAGTGATTCATATTAACAATCTCCCCCTTCGACCACCAATATTATACCAAAAGAGGATTGTGTATAAACTATAAAGCTTGCTTGCTTGCAAAAAAAAAAAAAAAAAAAAATAGAAAGAAAAAAGAAAAAAGAAAAAAAACTCTGTATATTAAGTTGCATGTTATCTTCACATTCTTCTGGGGTAAAAAGCGAGACTAAATAATGTAATTTATCAAACAAATTGAGAAAGGATCAGCAAACTCAAGTAGCACAAACTCAGCCTGAACTTGATAAATTACATCAGTCTCATTACCTTAAGAGATGATATCTTCTCCAACTCAAGCGCCAACTTCACAGTTATCAAAGGAGAATGATATTCCTGCAAAGTCAGACTCATAACTCAGCAGAGAGGGTAAAGATCGGTACAGGAAGTTGTTTCGTACAAGAAGAATGAGAAATGCTCCCTTCATCAAGCAGTCTGCCACTTGTCTTAGCTAAGTTGGCAATAATTTTAATTTTGGTACGTCAAGTTGCAATCTAGGTCCTAAACTCAAAATTCCACATCTTACCTAAATTTCATTCATCTAATATATACAAACAATATCAGGGGGACCTTTTCTAGTAATTTTAATTTTAATTTATATAAGTAATAATTACTAAATAGTATGGTAATTCTGATAGAAAATAATTTCATGTTTTCTTGTTTTAGAAAGTCGGTCGGGATATTTGTATGATGAGGCATAACATTATTTAACAGGTATAACTTTTGTGATTCTCACAAATGTAGATATGATGCTGTCTTTAACCATGTAAAATTTAGAAAGTCCTATGAGATATATAATTTGGGGGGGGGGGAGCCCAAGAGCATTATTACCTCTTTATGGTTTCTGAAAGTGGATAATGACCTTCCTCCACGTAGATCCCAGATAAATATGCTTCCCTGCTTGCTAGCTCCAAAAACAATCTACTGATTCAACAGAAAAATGCAAGACAGAAGATCCTATCACCATTGAGATGGCTGATGACGAATGTTTCTCATCCATGTTTCAAGCAACAAAATTCAGTTAAAACCCACCTCATTATCCCTGCTCAATTTGATGCTATTAAGCAAGCCAGTTGAATTTGTAGTGAGTTCCAAACATGGAAGATCACTAACTCTTCTATCCCATATATTAATTACACCACTCGTATCCGAAGCAAGCAACCTGTTAATGAGGATTTGGGGACCAAAAGGTATTAAGAAAATGCATAGCATGAATAATTAAGAAACCAAAATCTTCATTGATGGATCTTAGAATAATAACTGGATAGTAATGATGTTTATTTAGAACTCATACATAAAACAAAACAAAACAACTGCTGGCCCAAAAAAAAGTCCCCTAAATACATATGGCACGCATAAGAAAATTCCTTGTCCTAAATAAGCCACAAAATGCATACTTAATTGCAGACTGAACTATCACTTTATACCCACTACATAACAGCCAAAAAGCAATTATTATATTCTTAATACATAACTGTTACTAATTATTATTTACAACTGCCTTAAGTAATAATTTCTGATGTCATCTACGAGTTGCATACATTTTATAAACAGGATGGTGTCTGGGAAGTATGACCAGACTTAAAATCCCAATCGTTCTCAGATTCTTTTTTTTTTTTTTTTTATCCCCTATCATTGTTGGTAAGGAAGTTATGTAATCAACAATTTCATTAACATTCCTATCTTCTGTTAGACCTAAATTTTTGTCACAGTGGTGTATGCTCTATAACGGATGTTTCTCAAAAGCTTTGACATTTCATGGTTTTAATAATTTCAATACATATTTACAATATCGCGATTTCAATGTTTCTTGCAACAACTACTAGATTGTAATGCATAGAGAAGAAAGCGTCTATGGTTCTAAAGAAAGTGAAATAAAAGTCCAAACAAGATCAACTCTTCATAGACCTCGAATTGTCATCAGAAGAAAAAGCAATGTCAGAAAAGCCTTTGTGGACATTTAACCCATGGACAGTGATATTGTGTCTCTTCCTTAGTACCTGCATAAGGAAATACAAGGGCAATCACTTGCAGAGGAAAGTTGCATATCAACATGCAAACAAGTCATACACTATTAAAGAAGAAGAATTAAAGTATGAAAGAGTTCAAATCTAGTCTCAATAAGAAGAAAGAAAGAGTTCAAATCTGTTTATATAGCTGAGTGATGCCAAGGCTACAAATGTGCTGCATTTCAGGTTTCTCGAGCATAGTAGCCTTAAACCCTTGCCTCTATCAGATTTAATATTTTATTTATCTTCACAAATTATAAAAAGCATGTTAATTTTTTTATTTTTTTAGTAGAATCACTCCTCAAGATGATTTCAACAAGTAACGAATGTATTCATAAGTTTCTTTTATTTTCTTAATGTGATAGGAGAAACTCACAGCTACCGCTTGTGGACGCATTCACGCTCATTTCTATGCAATAGCCCACAACCACTCAAAACGGAAGTTATGGAACACTGCACTAGGCAAACTGTGTGATGAGCTCGACCTAGAAGGCATTAGTGGGACCCAAAATAGTAGCATTTAGCAACAAGTATACCCACTCCACTACTAGATCACACCCAACGATGTATTTTATTTTATTTTTTACTTTTTTTACTATAACTCAAATTTCCCATTTGTGCATTTATTGCCAGCTTCTTTCACACCTTCCAGGGAGAGAATAAAATGATTGTTTTTCATTCAAAAAATGATACTATATGGATTTTCACATAATGAAGCTGAATATCATACTTACTTCAACAGGTTCAGATGAGATATACCCAATATCAAAGATATGAATCTCACTGCTTCTCATTGATGTACATGCAATCTGTTATGACCAAAATATGATGAAGTAAGAGGGTGAAGAAATAGCAGAAAAATGCAGGGGTCAATTGAATGAAAAGATAGAACTTTTGCTTGAGGGTACTCATCTCTCACTACACAAATATCTAGGTTTATCAAAAAGAACAAAGACAAAAAAAGGACCATGTGCTTCAAATTTATTGGATTTTCTCAAACAGAAAAATGCTAATTGCTTATTTGACTAATGGAGATATGATAAATGAAATAAGAGAAAATGAAAAGCAAAGTCAAAGAAAATGTGTCTTCTCGTGACAAAACATCACCAGAGAATGGAATGAAGAATCATTAACAACTGCTAGCCACAAAATGACAAGCATTTGGAGTTGGTCATCACTTCAGTAAGGAGGTAGCTCCCGGAAAGAGTTCATGTAATACAGGAAATTATCAACGAAATAGGTTGAAAATTCAGGACAACTGAACAAAAGGGACAAAAAACTAAATAGAAGTACCCTTCACATTGCAGAATGATGAAAATTATTACCTCATCTTGGTTAGCAAGGTTCCACTGAACAACATCAATTTGTTGAGATGTAGAAATGTGCAGCAACTGCTTATCTTCATCTTCTTTCGAATCTAAAGAATGTATAAGACAAAAAGAAAAAACAAAACAAAAGAGCTCCATGAGGGATATCTGTAGTTTATATGGTCCACAAAGGTATCAGAACCATAACCGTATAACAAAAAGCAAGAACTTACTTAAAGGGAATTATAATAATAAATATGAGTACTCATCAACAACAGTCAAGTTGTTCTACAACATTCTACACTCATTAAATGCATCACACAATTGCATTTTGTGTTGCCAATTATATGAAGTTGCAACTTAAAACAACTTAAGTTTCACCAGCCTTCATTTCATGGCGAACATGATCCTTACCACTCGATGTAAAAATAAAATGTAAATTTGCCCTGAAACTGAAAATCTAACATTTTTAGAACATTGTAGTTTTATTTGAGGTCTAAGATAGGAACTTCTCATCCTGATTAACTGATTGTTTGTTCGAGGTCAAACCACATAAAGCCATTGAGTATTTTTGTCTCCAGATATGTGCTAGTGCTATTATTCTATTGTATATTTTCAATGTGCTCAGGCTGGTCCAATTTATATTTCATAGTTATTTATTAACACCTATAAGATGTGAGAAATTACATAGATTCACCCGTGATAATAACTAATTTTTTTTTTTTTAAAGTCAAAACCATTGGGCACCAAATGATCAGCAAAACTTTGAATAAAGCCATAACATAAATCTTACTAATATGACTTGTTACCTGCATTACGAATATTGTCAAAGTCGTGAACAGTTAAGCAACCTGATTTTGTTACTGATGCCAAGTACACACCCTAACAATACATGGAAATAAACATACCATTGATTAGTCTAATAATGCTAATAAAAAACAACAAAATCTTCAATATAAACTAAACAATGGCACACTATGCAATTTTATGCTTCAAAGCATCCACTTGCTACTGTGAAACAAGAATCAATCATTCAGAATAGAAGAGTGAAGTTAGCTCTGAAGTCAAGCCCTTCGCAGCTTTTCAAGCTCAACTCTCGAACAATAGATTTTCATTTATATGTTCCAAGAGAAGGATATAACATTAGAGAAAAGGGGTACTTTCGTGTAAATTTGCTGCTAAAACCTGAAAGAACTGATAGGAACAACTAATCATCAGCTAGATAGTACGATACGAGACAACATAAACTGAAGAAAAGTAGAAAACGCCAGCTAACATCAATAGTAATGGCATGAGCCAACAATACATTTAACTAATTTCTCCAAGAATTTTGTTTGGCTCAAGTCCACGAAACTTCGCTCATGGAACAAATTGACATTGTTAGTTGACAACTCATATTTTGCAGTCAATGGAATGCTTTCCTGTTATCAAGTATGAGATTATCTTTCTCTGTGTTTAATTACAGTAAAATGTTAAAAGCCTGTGAGAAGCTAATTATCTTCATAAAGCGATAACAGAGAGATCATAGTTTACATGAAATATACTGTTTCATCATCTAGTAAATTATTAATCAACAAATAAGCATCCCTTGCTCACCTTCGAGTCAAATTCAAGCGATGAAATACCTTGCCTGAAAATAAATAAAGATGCCAAATATAAATAAATAATTAAATATGTACATTAACTAAAAACATAATTTCAGATGTTACAGGAAAGGATAATTTTTTATTTTTGCACATCGACCTTGCACTGGAGTAATTACTCAATCCAGCGTTCATAAACCAACCAACCTGTCAAGAAGAGGAATTACCGCCTCAGACCAGAACCTTCGCAGAATATTCATGGTAAATGTAACTTCATTTTTTATAATCATATCAAAACAGGACATAAATTTTTTTACTAAAGTTCACAAGAATTCATACGTGGGTCTGGCAAGGCTCCCCATTGACATGATATTTATGAGGAAATGCTCCTTTCTTTTTTGTAATTGCCCCATCAATTGTTCACCCAAAAAAAAAAAGAGTTAACTATAGCATGTGCAACTGTATTAATTTTTGGGGGAAAAAAAAAGAAAATAATGAGAAGCACTGACCTTAGAATATGAATCAATTATAAGAGTAGAGAGATAATGGCGATAATTGGGATCCGCTCTTCCATTTAATTCGACGAGACTTCTCTTCCACGGCCACCTGAACGGGTTCACGAATTAAGAAACCACTAACACAAGCAATGAAATGAAATTGATCAATTTTGTTTCAGAAGGATTTACCGCTTCACGGACTTGGTTTTCTCCAAAAGCGTAGTTGCTGCAGGGTCTAGGTATTTTTCCATGAATTTGAGCGCACAAATTTCCCCTTTGATGGAGTCAGCTGAATTACTTATGCCATTTGATTTCCCGCCCAAATTTGCTGTGTTGTGTATCAGACATTCAGACTACACTACAGTATGCAGATTGGTGTTGGGCCTATATTAATAAATGACTGCCAACTTATATTAATAAATGACTGCCAACTCAAATTATTTGAAGCCCATACAATTTCATTTTATTGACCCAATAACTAATTTTCTATTTTTTATTTGACGGGTTGTTATTTTTTTATGGGTAAATAATACCCATTTTTTTTGTGGGTGTCTCAATCTAAATAATCATAATTGGTACCTAATGTTTTAAATGGACTCACATTAATGTCCTCATGCTCGAATTCGGACCCGTTTTACCTATGACAGCCGGAAATCCACATGTTGCCTATGTGCGCAGTGTTTGCGACTTTTTATAATTGTGTCCCTCATCTCCCTCACCTCTCTCTTTCTTCTTGCCATGAACGGCCATGGCCGGCGCGACCTCCCCCAGCCCGACATCGCTGTCTATCACGATCTCTTCCTTCCTCGGCCCTCTTTCTATTGAGGCGGCGAAATTCACCATCACTGGAGCGTCCTTTTTGTGGTAAGAATAGAAAAGGCTCTTTTCTGGTAAGAATAATAAGGCTCCCATTTTTTTCAGGGCAAGAATTCAAGATCTTTAATCCTAAAAATCCACGTTATCTCTGTGCCCCTCGACGCCCTGCGCGATTTGGGGCTCTCGAGAATTGCTCCCACTATGTTACATTGCTTGAAGGAGTTGTACCTCCCACTGTGATTCTGCGTTTCCATGACATCAATCATATGAATATCACTAGAACCCCGACGGGCAACGCTACTCGAGCGGTGGCGCCGACTGAGGATTGCGGCGATTGTGGCGTCACAGATAATGCACAGCTATGTGAATCCGTAAAACATACTAGTAAACGCGAAGCTGTGTGCAATGTCGTGCCACTACGGGCTGCACTTTCTAACGCCGCTCGAGCCGCAGGGATTGGTGGTACATAGATGAAGAATATTGGATGGAGAATTGAGTTAGGCCAAGAGGATCGAGAGAAACGGAGAGAAAGAGATGTGATATAGAACATAAAAAATAGGGATAATTGCCATTTAAATCATAACTTTTCGTTGACTTCTGATCAATCTCATAACTTTTGAAATTGGAACATAAAATCATAACTTTTCATATTTTCTCAATTATCCCACGGATCAAAATTTCGGTGAAATTGGTGGTGACG
>JAYDZE010540347.1:0-14669 GCA_034509125.1 Monilaria moniliformis
ACCTGTCACAGCAATCGAGTAAACTGCAAAAGAATTTGATCCAAGTTTCTCGAAGTATGCTCCAATAACCTGCAGAATCAAGGACCTCAAATCAGTTAAAGCGCAGAATATAATCAGAGAGCACTGACAGAGGTGATAGCAAATTTTCATATACTTGTTCATCTTAACTGAAGCCTCAATGATAGAAATGTTTCCCAGTAGCTATTCTGTTCATCCAGTTGTACCAATTAATGCAATTCATGCCCTAAAGAGCTTACCAAGATATCATTTCACGGGTAAATCACTTAAACATAGGAAATAGATAATTTAGTAAACTACTATTCCATGAACAAATATACTTGTTCATCTTTTAGTTGATAAGAAGCAAAAACTTTAATTTCAATAATAGAAAGAAAAAAAGTCTCAGAGGGATGAGTCATCCCTTAATTGAAAACATTCTGACTACAATGCAACTCCAATCTCTAACCACATCTGGCACAGTAAAAATTCAAACTCTTATGATTTAAAACTAACCAATCCAGCTAAATTTAAAAAATTAGAAAAGAAAACTGGAGGTCTTACCCTACATCTGAGCTTTGGAACATACAGAACTTCACTGTGTGATGCCTTAGCTGAACCCCTCTGGCTGTCTGGAGTAAGATCTCTAACATCTGTATTGTAGGTTTCAGGAGCAACATAAGTTTATTGACATCTGTATTTTAGGATCCAGTACTAGTAATGATGGATGTACAGTCCTTACTAGTAACTATAGGCTGCAGTTTTGATCGAACTTCCAAATGAGAGATGCTGTTTGATCTTTTAAACTTTCTACTATTTTCATGGGTAAGAGCACTAGGATTATTCTCTAGCTGATTAAACACATTGTTCTCGAGATCCCTTGGCCTGCTTGAGACATCAAAACTGAGATCATTCAGGTGGCTGTCCTTGTGACCTTTATCTTCAGTTTGGATATCAGGCACCGACTCTTTTACAGGAAATATGACACCAACTGAACTTGTAAGTTCAGGGGCTTGAAGTTCTGACGAAGCCTTCTTTTGGAAGTCCTTTTTATAGTTTCTTCCTATGGTCCACATGTTTTCAAGATTTTCAGGCTCAAGAACCTCTGTTCTTCTCTGAGTTGCAGCCTCAAACACTTTCGCCCACTCAGCAGACCTTGGATGATTATGCTCATCCTGCATTGTTGTAGATTGGGAATTTCCACAGGCACCCAACTCTAGCTCTTTGTTATCACTGAACTGAGATGGAGGCATGCCAGTTCCTTGGTTGCTGGAATTATATTCTCCAGGGACTGTTTGACCAGAGTTGTGACCTGCTGTTTTTGTTGATCGAGCATTAGCAAGATCCTTGAACCACTCGGTGCAGAGTGCAATTATGTATTCAATTAACTCATTGATATACCTGGAGAAAATACGAGATTGGTATGATTCTGATTAGCTTTCACAAACATAGAAATATTTGGTTCGCTAACTAAGAAGATAGAAAATTTTGCAAGCTTGAAAGTTCAACTAGCCTCAACTGAACATTGAACCTGAGACAACAAATTGTGACACAAATACTCTAATACAATTGTAAAAACATATAACATCTTAAGAATTCAAGATGAGCTATAGATTAAACAAGAAAGCAAGATGTTTTCTATTGAAAATCTGTGTGTGGTGGTCCCTGATGTTAAAGAAAGCAAGATTATCACCTTTAATTATATAGCTCAACTACCCATATTGTTTTGATTAATTTAAATGCTTAGAATTAAGAAAAATTCTTGCTTTGATCTAAATGCTTATAACACAGACTAGAGTTATTACCACAGATATCACCAACAACCCTGAAAGTTGCAAAAATCACCAAACTGTGGTCTGTAAGGACTCAAAGATCATTTTTAGAATTATTACTGTTTCATGACTTCATCGAGAAGGATCAAAGATGACAAAAAACTATAGAGAATGTTAGAAGAAAATAAATGGTATTGAAACTTGTTTGTGCTTTTTCACAGGTAAAACCATTTGAAGCTTGTAAATAGCTGTCCAAATTCACTTTTTTATTTCCCAAGCATTTCATATGCTAAGATTGATAATAAGTGTAGAAACCTACAGGCTAGGTGGGAGTTATTTCTATACAAAGACTGAGGTCAATAAAAGAGGTGTAGAATAGTCCAAACCAAGCATGCAAGTGGAAGATTCTTAACACTTACGAGATGATTTGAAGATGGAAGCACTTTTGGCATTGCTGAAACATTTATTATAGGAAGGAGGGAGAAAAACCAAAAGATGAGACTTTGGTCATCGACTTTAATAAGTCAATTTTATGGTATTTAATGGCTGCACTAAACTAAATCTAATGCATGTATGTTCAGGTGATGCTATTTCAGGAAAAGTTTATTTCTTGAGCTTATGAAATTCTGAAGAAAGAATATGATCAGGGCTGATCATTAGACAAACACATAGAGGAGCTAGAAGAATAGCAACTCACACTGGATTGGCGAAATTCACAAGAGGTTGTATGATCAAGCAAGTTAATAGCTCACGAGCAATGCATCGAATTAATGGGCATCGAGCTTCAGTTGGTCTTAATACAACAGCTAAAAGCCCACCCATGAGCTGCTGAATTACCTATCTTTAACAAGTATCAGATGTCAAAATAACTAACCAAGATAAAGACAAAAATGAAATTGGGCAAAAGATGCCTTTCAAATGAGAACACTTCTACACCTTGTACTCACACTCTGGAGATATCAAAGCAGGGTGAAGCTCCTTGGAGGCCATGAGATGGCGTTTCAACTTTTCATCCCGTTCCTCAGAAGACAATGTTCCCATGACATCCCTTCCAATAACAGTCTGATTTCTTCTGAAGAGATCAATATGATCCCCAATTAGGTCAACTATATCCCTGAAGAAAAGTGAGACTAGGTTCAATCTTTCACAAAATCAACTGTTTTCACTCTCATAGTGGCCCAAATTCACTTATGTACAACATATACCACGGAGTATAGTACCTTGTTAGCAGCTCAACAAGGTTCACTTCTTTGAGTCTTCCAGATACATCGCCAAGAACTTCCATGATTATAGCACGTATGAGCTCTGGCGCCTCCTTGTCAGGTGTGATATCTGAATACCACAAATCTATGACAAATTCATGCAGAGCTTTGTTTACGAAATCCTCAATAGCACCTTCTACAACAGGGGAGTCTATTTTTCTCTTCCATTCTTGTGGCGACGGTGGCTTGGTAGAAAGCCGTGAGTCATTCACAGATAGCTGCTTCTTTTCTAAGTGTGACAAGTAAGATGTTGCTCGGACATTTCGAACCTTCCAATGGAAATCCACCTCATTAAATAGTATCCTCAGTCCAGCAACCAGGAGTATAGCAATTGGAACATTCATTAGCATGGATTTACTAGTATCTGCATTTAGATTTATATCAATAATTAATAGCATTACTTTAAGAATACACATAATTAATGATAGGGTACTTTCAGTTAAAGATCAATGAAAGGGAATGCAAAAAATGTTCAAATTTTTCGTGGCATATAGCTTTATAACTCCACTTCAGTCAAAACAACAAAAAAGGAACGAATTGTACAGATCGAAATAATACAGCCAAATCAACTAACCAACAGAAAACTTAAATTATGCACATAAAAAGCATTAACCAGCAAAAATCGAATCGGGTATTATGACATGCATGTTGATAAACCGGCAGATAGTTCTCCATCAAATGATCGTTCAAACTTTAATCCACAATTCGAAACAGGAAAAGATTCCACAAATATTACTAAAATGCAATAGCAATCGAACGGAAGTTTCAAGCTCACCTATGGAAAAAATGTCAGAAACTAAAACAAAAATAACATCAGCGGAACCGGCAAATCTTCTGAAATCACGTTTGCGGTATGATTAATGAGCTTGGAAAATCGCATTTATATATCAAACGCCGTCATACACGCTAAGAACCTACTAATAAATTCAATTTTTTAAAAAAACAGCAATATATGATTTCTGATGAGAAGATAAACATGCTTACGCGTCAAGAAATAAGTCACGGCAAAAATACACAGCATCCACCACACCGTCCGAAGCTTCGCTTCCCGGATTAGATCTTGTACTCCATCCGCCAACGTCTTCATGATTTACCAAATATGATGTCGTTATCTTCTTCACTATAACACAATATTATGCGCAATAGCTCAAATCGCACCGTTTGAACGTTAAATTAATCCGGCGATAAGAATGTAAAACATGAAATCAACAAATCCGCGCACTTATGACTAAATATAATCCAGAGAAAGAAAAGGATTCGGATTTTTCCCGAGCGTTTCCAGGATAGAAATTTCAGTCATTTCCTCTCCTTTCTTTTCCTTTCATTAGAAATAACTCCATTTTCGTGCTATTTGCGAGGAAGAGAGAGAAAAGGACGAGGGAAAGGAAGGCGCCACGACTCGACTTCCGTTATATTTGTTGCTATTTCATGTCAATATTGTATGTATACAGAAGGTGGTTATGTAGAAATATATATACATGGCTTTTTTCAAAAAAAAATTATGTTATGAAATAAAAAATACTGATCAATACAAACTTGTAGTATAAATTTTCAAATAATATCACTACGTTTATTGAAATATAATTAAATATATTACACCTTGCAAGCTAATATTAATTCCATTTAGGCCAGAATTGAGTGTGTTTGTCATACATTCAACTGTATTTTGCTTTCAATTATAAGTATATACGTATAGAAATACATGATATACGCGATAATTATTTAATAAGTCTCAAATTTGATTGGCATTATTTAAATAAAACAAAAACAATTAAACTTATATTAATTTGCTTCAAACAAGATAAAAAGAGATATGTAATACGTTCAAGATGAAACAAGGTAATTTATTTTATTTTTCGAGGAACACTTTTATTTTTAATAGCACCCTTAATTCCAATCACCTTTATTTTATTTTTTATGTAAAGATAAAAGAAACAGACATACAAATAATCAAAAATATAAATTGACGGCAGATAAGAGATGTTAATAAGACTAGCAGTAAAAAAAAATTAAAGTTACTCATTGTTTTTACAATATCAATACCCTGTTAACCATTTTGTCAAAATTTACAAGAATGAGCAGTATGTACACATAAAAATTGTTATGGCAAATACGTACGTTAATATTACTCCTTCGAATCATAAGGTATATACAGATGAATTATTAATTTACGCATTTTGCAATTACTCTGTGACCTTTAAATTAAATATATTATTTAAAGAGGGGCATAATAAGGCAACATCCAATCACATACTAAATTAAAACTCAATCTGATTTAGCATGTACTAAAATAAATAAATAAATATTATATCCAAACCAGTAAGGCAGAATAGATGATGCCAAGCGGTTAGCAGTTATGAGAGAAGGCAACGACGCGAAATGCAAGGTTCATCTCCTATATTTTAGCGTAAGAAGTAAAATTGACCTCCAAAAATGGATGGTGGTGTTTGAGTTGAATGGAAATGAATGTTTGAGAAAGTAGCTCATATTTATTGTGCAAAATTCTGGTAATAACCTACAATGGATTAATTCGTCCCAAGGAAGTCATCATGGAAATCAAAACCTTGGGCTGCTGTCTCCTCCTCCTCTTCTCTCTCCTTATCTCCCCATCCTTCTCTCACCTATCGTTCCAAGCTGGATTTGGAATTGGTGCCCATCATCAAGATGACTTCTCCACTCCCACCTTAGACCAAGGCTCCGAACCAACCCCAGCACCAGAACCACACACCAACCCAACCCCAGCCCCCGTAGAGAGAGAGCCGATCCTGGCTGACAAAACCAACAATCACGACGAACCAGGCGCCGAGCCCGCCCCAGCCCCCGAAGAGAAAGAGCTGACCCCGGCTGCCAAAACCAACAATCACGAAGAACCAGGCGGCGACCCCACCCCAACCCCCGAAGAGAAAGAGCCGACCCCGGCTGCCAAAACCAACAACCACGAAGAACCAGGCACCGAGCCTGCCCCATCCCCCGAAGAGAAAGAGCCGACCCCGACTGCCAAAACCAACAAGCATGAAGAACCAGACGTTGAGTCAACCCCGACTCTCAAAGAGAAAGAGCCTACCCCAATTGCCAAAACCAACAATCATGAAGAACCAGAAGCCGAGCCAATCTCTGCTCCCAATGAGAAAGAGCCGACCCCGACTGCCAAACCCAACAATCATGATGAACCAGACTCTGAGCACAAAGAACCAGACGCCAAGAAAACTTCGGCTCCCAAAGAGAAAGAGCCGACCTCGACTCCCAAACCCGACAATGACGGAGAACTAGACGCTGAGCCAACCCCGACTCTGAAAGAGAAAGAGTCGACCCCAACTCCCAAAGCCAACAATCATGAAAAATCAGACGCCGAGCCAACCACGAAGCTCACCAATCCGAGGCTAGAAGGGGCCTACAAAGCCCTGATAGCATTGAAAAAATCTATATACTCTGATCCAAATGGCTTGACAAGCAATTGGGAGGGCCCTAACGTGTGCAGCTACAAAGGCGTCTTCTGCGCCAAGGCGCTGGACGATGCCAGCATCGAAGTGGTGGCCGGCATTGACCTCAACCATGGAGACATCGCAGGTCACCTCCCCCCGGAGATCGAACACCTGGGCGACATCAGCCTCTTCCATATCAACTCGAACAGGTTTTGTGGGATCATCCCGGACGGGATCAAGAACCTCAAGCTCCTCTACGAGTTGGATGTTAGCAACAACCGCTTCGTAGGGCCCTTCCCGAAGGTGGTGCTGGAGCTGCCACAGCTCAAATACCTTGACCTTCGGTACAATGATTTTGAAGGTGAGCTACCATCGGAGCTCTTCGACAAGCCCCTCGACGCCATTTTCTTGAACAACAACAGGTTCCACTCAACCATCCCAGAAAACTTGGGAAACTCCCCTGCCTCTGTCATTGTGATGGCCGACAACCGCCTCCACGGGTGCATCCCGGCTAGCATCGGCAAGATGGCAGGAAAATTAGACGAGTTCGTGGTGTCGCACAACGAGCTGTCTGGGTGCCTGCCGGAGGAGATCACCATGTTGAACACGACCAAGCTATTTGACATCTCGCACAACAAGTTCATGGGCGACTTGCCGCAAGGGATGGAGTACATGCAGAGTATGGAGGTGCTCAACATTGGGAACAATAAGTTTAGGAGTAAGGTTCCGGAAACTATTTGCACGTTGCCAAATCTCAAGAACTTTACCTACTCTTACAACTTCTTTGACGCCCAAGATCCCGAGTGTATGCCCAACGCGCTGCCTGTGGTGGTTGTTGACGGTAGGAAGAATTGCTTACCGCGAGAGCCCAATCAAAGGTCGGAGAAGGAATGCCGCATAGCATTGAGCAAGAAGGTTGACTGCAACGCTGGCTGCCGTCCCCCAACTTTGGGCCATTCGCCTAAGTTGGACCCACCCAAAAAAGAAGTTCCAAAAACTCCAGCTCCTCATAAACCACCAACTCCGGCTCATAAACCACCCAAGCCCCAACCAGCTGCACCGTCTCCTCCTAAACCGACTCCATCATCTCCGGCTCCTAAACCAACACCCATACCCAAACCCACGCCGATGCCATCAACCCCGCCGCATAAACCCACACCTCCGCCGAAGCCTGAGCCAACATCTCCTAAACTAGAGAAGCCGCCAACCACGGGTGCCCCACTACCTAAGCCATCACCTCCTCCTAAAAAGGAGACGCTGGCCCCCGCTCCCTCACCCAAACCTTCTAAACCGTCTCACAAGCCACCACATGCTCCTAAGAAACCAGTGAATCCTGCTCCGCCACCTACTGGCGGATCAGACTCCTCTCATCCACCCGCGGTCACAAAATCACCACCAAGACCTGTTGCCTCACCGCCGCTGCCACCACCATTTTCAATACCTCCACCACAAAAAGTTATTTCCTCACCGCCGCTGCCACCACCAAAACCTGTTGCCTCGCCACCATTGCCACCACCAGTTTCATCACCTCCACCACAAAAATCCGTTTTCCCACCGCCACTGCCACCACCAAAACCTATTTCCTCGCCACCATCAGTTCCCTCGTCTCCACCACCAGAATCTGTTCGTTCACCCCCACCCGTCAGCTCACCTCCGGCACCAGTCCACTCTCCACCACCTCCAGTCAGCTCACCCCCGGCACCAGTCCACTCTCCACCACCTCCAGTCCACTCTCCGCCTCCTCCGGTCCAATCTCCCCCACCGCCAGTCCACTCTCCGCCGCCCCCAGTCCACTCTCCCCCACCTCCGGTCCACTCTCCGCCTCCTCCAGTCCACTCTCCACCGCCCCCAGTCCAATCTCCCCCACCGCCGGTCCACTCTCCGCCGCCCCCGGTCCACTCTCCCCCACCTCCAGTCCACTCTCCACCGCCCCCGGTCCAATCTCCCCCACCGCCGGTCCACTCTCCCCCACCGCCAGTCGAATCTCCACCACCTCCGGTCCACTCTCCACCGCCACCGGTCCACTCTCCGCCGCCTCCAGTGCAATCTCCACCCCCACCAGTCCACTCTCCACCACCACCAGTCCAATCTCCACCGCCTCCGGTCCACTCTCCACCACCACCAGTCCAATCTCCACCGCCTCCGGTCCACTCTCCACCTCCACCAGTCCAATCTCCACCGCCTCCGGTCCAATCTCCACCCCCACCGGTCCACTCTCCACCACCACCAGTCCAGTCCCCTCCTCCACCTATTTTGTCCCCACCACCGCCGGTGTTCTCTCCTCCACTTCCACCTCCCGCTTCCTCTCCGCCACCAGAACCGGTTCAAACACCACCTCCTGTCAATTTCCCTCCTTCCAAAATCCCTGGTATAATTGGTGCCAGCTACTCATCTCCGCCGCCGCCACTAATTCCAGGCTATTAAGGAGTCATATTCTGGGGTGAATGATTCAATTGCATATAACATGTATTTATTGACGATATTATCTCAATATATAAGAAATAGAACGGCCCGACTACTCAAATAGCATCATTTAGTTTTTGCTATGCCCATCTTTCTATTGTGATTTTGGACTTGAAGCTGGGGTGCAGTTCCTGTTATGGGTATATATTGAGATGCCAGTACATACATGTTTAAACTTTTTTACTTTTTTGGGGGGGGAGGTTTATAAATGTGTTCTACCAGATATTTTAGGATAATTCTATTGGATTATTGTAACATACTGTACATCATTATTAATGCAATTTCATATTAAAAATGCCATACCTTCTTGCACTAGTCAACTTAAAAACTAAGGAAATTGAGATTGATACATTACAAAATTAGATTACTATGCAAATGATTCAATATTTGAAAGAAATATCGTAAAATTAAATAGTGGTAATAGCTCAAATTATCCAATTTATTCAACAAAAGACTGATAGTAGCCAGAAGAATAAAATATATTAATTCTAGTCAATTTATTTGGAAAGTGATAATTTTGTTTTTTTTAAATTATTTTTTAACATTGATTTATGTATATATATTTAAATAAATCAGATTTTTTTTTATTTTTCAAAATTTATATGGTTAGTTGCAAAAAAAATAGAAAAATCCATTTTTTTTTTGTTCCATTATTTACACCATCTTTCGTGCTTGATTTTTTCCCTTCTCTTATTCATTTTATCTTATTTTTCTTCTTCCTTTTTTTTATCCGTTCGATTTCGTACACTTATTCTTCTTCCTTTTTTGTGTTCAATTTTCTTAAACTTTTCTAATATATTAACAAATTTACATTTAAAATATATATATATATAAAAAAAAAAGTAACGATGCAAACTCCAAAGAAAAATAAGACCATCTTCATCATGATATCATATTCTCGTGAAGATATTTTTTCAAACATCATAAATTGGAGAAAAAAAGGGGCGGCCGCGGCGGAGCGGGAATAGGGGGCGTCGGGCCGCCGCGTAGCCGGGCATTCAGCTGCTGGAGCGGCTGGTGGCCAGGCTGCGGCGGCTGCGATCCGACGGCGATAACGGTGGTCCTCCGCAATGCGGCGGCCACCCTTAATTAATTAATTTATTTTAATAATAAATAAGTGTGATGCGATTTTATAATGCAGATTTTGGGTTGAACAAAAGCTGCAATTCACATGTGAAAAAATAAATGAAGAGTTGGGGGTGGGAGTGGATGCATGTGGCGGTGGGTTGTGGTGACAAATTTTGCCTATAAATTGAGGCAAAATGATGATAACATGATAATCGAGGATGAAAGAGCAGACGTGGCTAATTGGGGCGACGATGAAGCCGGATCTAGCTGGAGAGTGGCCATCGAGAATCCAACTCAAGGTGCACCGCTTCAATTTCGAGATTATGTGAGTCGGCGTGCTTCTCTCTGCGAAAAACGAGCTTATGGCCAATTCCAACATGATCTCATCGAACAAATTTGAGCCAACTCCAACTGATTTTCGCTTTTTATCTATGTAATATTAGGAACTTCAATTATGTCATCTTCGTTTTTAAATTAATGTAATTTAAGATTTCCAATTAAGTAATTTCAAATTTTTAATAAGTACTTTTCGAATTTCTTGTCTTCATTTTACAAATAAGTTAATTAAAATAACTAACTAAAATTGAAGCATTAAAAAAATGATAAAATGATAAGAAATGAGTTGTGGTTGAAAAATAAAATCCTGACATGGCAGCTGAAAATTGAGTTGTGACTAGATTTTTTGGGACTGGGTTAAGGATGGCCTTAGTATAGACGGATATGACTTTTCTTTATTTTTTGTTTACTTCTTTATAAGTTTTTATTTATTAATATTTAAAAAAAATTCATATTTGATAACAAAAAATTCTTTTAAAAGCAACGAAATAACAATTACTCAAAAAAAAAGTAACATCACTTAATTAGTGTCTAAAAAACATTAATTAATGGTAGTGATGATGAATCAATTCATATAGGGTAACATATTCTGACGTGAAAAATCAGTTCAAAGAGAGAGAGTCGGCTTCTTCTTCTTTTTTGAAAGGAACGAACTGTCTTCTTCAACTGAATTACATCACCACAATCGCACCAAACTCCATGAACGCTCCGCAGCTTTCTCTCTATCCATGGCACAAATGGATGAAGCCTTCATCCAATTGAACGAGCACCGCCACAGATCAACTATGCTCGAAACCGAATTCATCCCCGTGATCGACCTCTCCGCCCTAAGTTTCAACCACCGCGATGCAATCGCCGCCCTCGCGGTGGAAGTAGGCCGCGCGTGCGAGGAATGGGGCTTCTTTCAAGTCATTAACCACGGCTTGCCATCGACTACTCACGAGGTGATCGAGCGAGCGGCGAGGCTTTTAGTCTCGCAGGCTGCGGAGGAGAAGAGAAAAGTTCCAAGAGATTAAGCGAATTCATTGGGGTTCTACTATACCGGGCATACGTAGAATGTAAGGGATTGGAAACAAGTCTTTGATTTCACGACGGATATCCCGACGGTGACGCCGGCGTCGATTGATCTGGAAGATGTCGAGCTGAGAGAGGTCGATAATCAATGGCCTAACTATCCACCTAATATAAGTAAGTACTAATAAAACCTGCTAATTGGTAATTGCTAAACTGGTTTAATTACGCTAAATACTTTATTTACCGTAGATCTCCGTACATATATGCGTTTGGCTGTGTTCTAGATGATCGATATTGTATGGTGCATCTGTGTAGTTCACTGGCAAAAATTGATAATAGCCATGGTAATCAATCTAGTTTATTTCCGTTGAGAAAGTATGAACTAGTTCAATCCATAAGTTCGTTAATTTGAATTCTGTCTCTGTTTTGGTTAATTGTTTTACTACATTTATTGCAGAAAATCGAGCATTTGGCCTGTCAAATTCAAAGTTTGTCACGGGTTCAACATAATAGTAAAAAAATGATTAATTTGTCATTTATGTGAACAAAGGCCAAATTTTCCAATTTGAGAAGAGCAAGGATTACTTAAGTTGATTATATAAGCAATCAAAAATTAAGACAAGACTCAGATTTTATTATAGTTCGAAAATTTAGCATGTTTGGTTTGACTTATTCAATTTCATCAATGTAATGGGCTGGCTGGCTGTCTTGAGCAGGGAGGCATGCGAAGAATATGCTCAATAAATGGTAAAACTAGTGTATACATTGCTAGAATTGATCTCCTTGAGTTTGGGCTTGCCTGCAGAACGATTGAGTGGCTTCTTCAAAGACCAAACCAGTTTTTACACGACTCAATTACTATCCACGATTTCCTACTCCTCACCTAGTTTTAGGCGTTGGTCATGACAAGGATTCCGGTGCGTCAACTGTCCTTTCACAAGATGATGTTGGAGGGCTTGAAGTGAAGCGAAAAAACAGATGGAGAATGGGTTCAAGTCAAACCCATCCCAGACGCTTTTATAATCAATGTTGGTGATGTTATTCAGGTATAAATATCTTTTCCCTGTAGCTGTAGTTATATTTTTCATTGCTATACACCTTTTATCATCTTTAGACAGATGCTGAGAAATGATAAATTATTGAGAATCTTGATGGGTGTAGTACAGGAGTCCAAACCTTGAAATTCCTCTAATTTATGCATGTCATACTATCTAGCAGAATTTCGATCATATTATGCCTATGAAATTTATTATACATGAAAATCCTAATTTCCGTTGTTTCTTGTTGGCTATATTTATCTACATGATGGCCATTCCTTGATTGTGCTCAGGCTCAATCTAGGATTGAGTTTGATCTGTTTGGGAATGTGGATGCGTTAAATGCAGTTTTCTAGGTCATCCAACAAGCTAGGTGTGAGCCAGCCTGAAATACATATAGCTCTTTAGGAAGACTGCTAGTTAATACTTGAGTTAAATTAGGATCAATACAGCAGGAAAAACTAAATCAAAAGCGTAGGTCAGATAGGAGCTGCCTATTTCTGTGTAACAGATGCAACTGCAATAACTTAAGCTGTGCATTCATTCATTGTAGGGACGGGGCTATGTGTTGGGCAATCGATTGTGTTTATCTAAGTTTGTGTCAAAGCTAAAGTACAAAACACCAAAGAGTCTTATTCAAACTCGCAACAATCAGATGCAATTCCAAATGCTATTGCGGCCATTTTGTTATTACAAATGATAAGTACGAAAGCATTGAGCACAGAGTGATGGTGAACCCTGAAAAGGAGAGGTTTTCGATCCCATTCTTCTTCAACCCGATACACACTGCTACGATAGCGCTCTATAGAGGAGTTGATGAGCCAACAGAACCCGGTAAGATACAGGCTTACAACTGGGGAAAGTTTCACACTACCAGAAACCTAAGTAACTTCAAGAACTGGGCGTCCGAAAATATCCAGATTTATCATTTTAGTATATCATACAAGAGGATGCATGGTATTTTTAGCGTGTGAATGTTCGTTCTTGGAACAGAACGTACATTAATTTATGAACGAGACTGTTTCAAATTTCAGGACAAGTCTTGACAGTGTCCATAGATGAGAGTTTTAAGCACAAAACTTTTCTGTAATTGACAGGTGAAGGACTCATAATAATTTATAAATAAGAGTTTTCGTTTTTCAATGCTTTACTAGTGTGATTGCCGTAATTACATTTATCTATTTGTTGAATTCAAGTGAAATCTTGATATTGCTAGATGAAGAGAAAAAAACATACATATTAATTTGTTATATATATATCAAACATAGCTTACATAAAGTCTGATAACATGATCGAGTATTGATTAAGGATATGTTTATTTTTGGTGATAGGATATATTGATATAAATAATATATATTAATCTTTTTAAATATACTTAATCAGTTAATCATATGTCATATCAATGATCGTACAAAATAAATGCTTCCTAACTTGATTAGATTTAAGACAATACGTGTTGAACAAAGATAAAAGAAATGGAAACATTATCACTGAAAAGAAAGTCGCGTGACATCTAAATAAACACATAGATAGATAAAAATAATCCAAATCAATTTATTGCTATATGGATTGAATAATTTTGAATTTGTTTCTTTTAAAATCTCAATCTTATATTTTATTAATTTATCGTATCACTAAAAGTCTAAAAATAAATGCAAGATAATATTTTCCGTTTCACTGTAAGCACTTGGTACTTTCAATTTATAAATTTATAAGCAACACAATGATTGTGCAGTATTGTTATACTATAAGCCCAGTTACACCAACGGATTGTTCACACATTGTTGGAAAAATATTATAAATAATATAAAAAAAGATTTTGCTCAATGATTTACGGAATATTCGAGGATTATACGTGTTCTTCAAATATTAGGACCGACGGGTCCGGTGATTTGATACAAATCCTAAATATAGTATTTTTGTGGTGATTACTAGAAAAATCCTCAACTTTTGCAATTTGCCATACTTATCTGCCGTCATTTTACTGTCACAGCTGTAAGCATTTCTTATAATACATGTAATGAGCATGGTCATGCAATTATAAACATTAATATAAACATGAAATATCGTGGAAATAACCTAAAAAAAATTAAAATAGCACTGATACGAACCAGTCAATATTTGGCATTGAAATCAAATCTCAAAAGTAGGTCAAATCTCACGTTTCGTGGATACTGCGGAATGTTATGTCATATATGAGATAATGATTACTGATTTTTTTAGGGTTATGATTTTGAGACATAATGTCTTTGCCATAATATGACTTAATTAGTAATTTTGTATTATTTTATATTTTTG
>JAYDZE010540358.1:0-14668 GCA_034509125.1 Monilaria moniliformis
ACCGGAATATTTTGCCATGGGACAATTGCGAAAATTGTTAAAGTTATGATATAATCGGCTGATTTTGAAACTTGCGGTATTGACCAGAATTTGACCAAACTTTGTGGTTTTTCCGGCAATTTGCCCAAAAAAAAATATAAACTTAACAAATTATTGTATGTAGCGTACAAATTATATGTTATGTTGCACTAGTTTCATTATATAGTTAATTGTCTATTTGACTACAACCTTTCAGCAATCATAACATGACTTTAAAATTGAATCTTTCATTTTTTTAATTATAATATTCTCATTTTATTTGACGAGTAAAATTCAAAAAGACATCACGGTTTCATGAGATGGTGGTGGTTACTGACACCCGACATTGTTTGACACAATATGTCGATGAAGGCGTGGAGTCATGTATACAGTGGCGTGTCCAGAATTTTTGATATGGGGGTGCAAGTCGTACAACAGATAATTACATAACACGCTAAAAAAAATAACACTTAAAGAAGTAAATCTTGAAATATTATTCAATTTTAATAGGCTTTAGTGTTTGTATTTATCTCTATATTCTGTAACTATTAGAAATTGAAAAATAATAGGCTAGTATTAGTAATGGGCTAATGTATTAGTAATAGACTAATATCAGTAATGGACTCATTTACACACCAAATAAGATTGGATTTATGCCGGATAAGAATACATAAATAAGTAATATTATATAAATATAATATAACATATTAATACTATTTAAAAATTCTTGTTTCAATGTAGATACACCAGTGCATGTATACATGCACTTTATATATCGTAAGATTATAGGCATATTATAGTTGCAAAAGATTGTAAGGTAGTGTTGTAATTATAAATTTGGTGGAAGATTGTAAAAAATTCAATAATTAACCCTAAAGTTTATAGTTTGGATACAAGGTAAACCAAATTTAATAAATATAATATACTATATCACGATATTATCTTTGAATGAAATGAATATATAATTGTCAATAAAATCAAGACAACTGATCATATTACAATTTTGACTCGACTTGTAAAATGTAGGATATAAGCACCCAATCTTTCAATTCCTTGTAGTTAAAACTCACCTAAATTTGTCCGCGGCATGAACTTTCAAGTTCTCATCGTTCTAGTCTCGACTCAAGAGATCAAAGGTTATTTAAACTTTGTTGAGCTTGCGGAGATGACTAATTTTCTCTATTCGAGCTCTTCGAAGCTTGACTTATCGATCAAACGGCTCAAATGACTAGCTTTTGATAGTTTGGATAGCTAGAAAATTTTGTCGAGGTTTTGTCCCAAAAATTGAATTATTGTGTACTTGTCTGTTGTCTTTTGAAATTCAGATTGAAATTATCGATGAAATCAAATGATCGTAACTTAAATAACAACCATTCCTGAATAATGAAAAATATTGTAGGGATATTTTGCAAATCAGTTTTGCAAAAAAGTTAAGTATAAATCCTAACATATTACAATGTTGACTTTATTGATGTTGGACCGAATGTTGGTATCGTTGTAGTAACATTCCAAAATCTTCCTTGAAGCTGCACTTCAACTCCATTTATAACTATATTTTATAACATTTTCATTTCTTTACGGTTTATATTCTTTGACACTTTAATAACTGAATATAATCTGATTGACGGTTTAATAATTGGAGATTAGTGAAGTCACTGTACAAAAGACATCGGTGGTTAATCCTTATTTTAAGGAAGCATGATTTGCACTAACATCTAGTACATACTGCGAGGAATACAACTAAAAGAAATAAACAACTAATTGTTAAGTCGAGTTGAGGAAAAACCTTCTTTCCGCAAGACAACTTACGCTCTGACTGACACTCTCGGATTGCCTATTGTCCCCAAATATAAAACAACTTTCTCCTAGCATGTACACGCATCTAAAATCTGCTAGGCTCCGATGAATTTGATGAAGTTTTGAGAATTAAGCAAATGGAATTCTAAACGAAATACAATGTGATGTATGCGAGAGGAAAAGATTTTGAGAATTGTATTTTGTTTTCATATCTCAATCTCACACCTATATGTAAGCCTAAGTGAGAGATCCGGAAAGCCATGACTATCAAGTCACATCAAATGATCCGCGGCTAAAAAGTCAAAAGGTTGGGTTACCACTATAATCATCTTTTAGATGTGGTTTTCAACCTCATTCTTCTAGCATTTTAATCATTTGATCACGACTTAACCATTTGGTTAACGAATCCGTCAAGTTATCTATTGACCTTATGTAGTCAACTAAGGATAACACCACTTGTGATTCAATTGCCTCACGGTATTGTGTCGTCGATGAATTTGTCGAGACTTACCATTGTACAAGCCACTTTGTGCTCTCCCTATAGCCGATTGGCTATCACAATGTATCACTATTATGGGCATTGGCTTCTTCCAACGAGGAATATATTAACCTCTCAACCACAGCAGATACCCGCTACATTCTTTCACGTGTCATTTAGCCCATGAAACTTCCACTGATTAGAAACACTTAGTTGTTGACACATGCTTCCGCTGCAGCAGAAAATTTCAACCAACTCATAAGTGTCCCCCAAAAAGTCTTCAAGTCTTAGTGGGTGGAACAGAAGATGACCTCATCGACAAAAAGGGACAGACAACAGAATTATGTTTGGAGGAAACTAACATGGAAGAGTAGCACAGTCCTAAACAACAGCTACAACTGTTAGTCTTGTCATCTAAGGAAATTGACAAATCCTACATGACAAAGATGTTTGGGTCAGTGAATAGAACACATTTGTGAGGGAATCCAAAGAGCACTTGAATCATAGGATGAATGTTGGGTGATGTGGTCAATGGATGGTGGAGAATTATTGGGTCAATTATGGGCTTTATATGAAACTACTCAGAGCGAGTTAGCGGTAGTGATAGTAGTTTTCCCCGCTATGAGCACACCACCTACAGAGCTATTCCTGAAACTTGCTACTAATCATTGTATAGTGCTACAGCCAGGGTCCCAGCCGGTATCGGTGCGATCATACCACTATAATCACCTTCAAAAAGACGAGATGGAACGCTTGGTGGTAGAAATATTGTCAGCGGGAGTATTATAGCCAAACACGAGCCCATACTATAGTTCGGTAGCTTTTGTCGGCATAAAAGATGGATCATGGCATTTTTGTGGATTATCATGAGCTTAACAAACTCCATGTACTAGATAAATACCTTATTCCGATAATTTAAGATCTCCTCGATGAACTACATGGCGTGAAATGGTTCAGTAAACTGGACATTCGAGCAGGATATCGCCAAATACGAGTTGGTCATGAGTATGTGCCCAAACCTGCTTTCCACACCCGTTCAGTTATTACGAGTTTCTGGTTATGTTGGGCAAACAAACAGCCCAGCCACATCCCAAATCTTGATGATTGACATCCTTCGACCCTCTATTCAGATTTTTGTGCTTGTATTTTTTGATGATGTACTGATCTATATTCGATCTCGGCAGACCTATCTACAACAAATCCATCGGGTAGTAAGATACTTCAGCACCATGTGTTGGTTATCAACCCCAAGAAATGCTCGTCAGGTCGACAGAAGGTAGAGTATTAGAGACACATCGTCTCGAGTTAGGCAGTGCGCATGGACCAGACCAAGGTCTCAGTAGTCATGCGATGGTCGAAGCCGACAAATGTCTGAGAACTACATGGATTTTCAGGACTCACCAGGTATTCTCGTTTTTTGATTAAGCATAATGGAAATATTACAGCCTCGTTGATTGAGTTATTAAAGAAGAAAGTTTCACGTCCTTAAGCATGGACGCACGAGGCCAATAAGGCTTTTCGGGAGATCAAAACCTTACTACATATGGTTGATTTCTAAAAGAAATTTGTAGTGGAGGGCGACACATCTGGGTCGGGTGTGGGTGCGATGCTTATGCAAGACAAGCAACTATTTGCCTATTTTAGCAAGCATCTTTCTTCTAAGTTATTGTCTAATTCATCTTACAAGAAGAAACTTTTAGCATTGGTATTATTGTTACAGCACATGAGACAGTACTTGCTTGGTCGGTGTTTCACCATTCAGACTGATCTGCACAGTTTACGTCATATGTTGACTCAGTCGTTGACTACACCAACACAACAGAACTGGACTGCAAAGCTGCTTCGATATGATTTTAGTATCGTGTATAAGACGGGTTTCTTAAATCGAGAAGTCGATGCCTTATCACTCCATGCTGACGATGTTGAGATATCAACCATTTCGTTTCCACAGTGGGTGGATTGGTCGACATTGCAATAGGAAATTCAAGCATATTCGGGGTTGGCAATGATTGTGGAAGATTTGAAGATTTGACATAACCGACTGAAGCATTACTCTCTGGTGCATGTGATATTACTTTATAAAGGTTGCTTGGTAATTCAGGCTTCGTCAGCTTGGGTCCCTAAGTTGATAGCTGAGTTACATTCTATACATTTGGGCGGGCATGTGAGGCCCTACCATTATGTACTAGTAGCTACCAATGTATATTGGCCTGATATCCTAAAACATGTCACATTATTTATGGTGGGTTGTGTTGTTTGTCAGAAGACTAAGTATAAAACGAAGTCCCCAATCGGGCTGCTTTTGCCACTAACAATTTTGTCTCATGTATGGGATGATATCAGTCTGGATTCTGTATTAGGGCTGTCTCACTCGGATGGAATCAATTGTGTGATGGTGGTAATGGACCGTTTTTCCATGGCTATTTATTGGCACTATGTCACCTTAATACCTCGAAGTTAGAAGCTGAACTTTTCATATAGGAAATAATTTGCCTTTTATGGCATTTCGAGCTCGATCGTATCTGACCACAATGCTATTTTCCTTACTTCGTTTTGGAGAGAAAGGTTTTGCATGGCTAGTACCACGCTTAAGATGAGTTTTACTTATCACCCTGAGACCAACGGGTAAACTAGAGTTCTTCATTGCTGCCTAGAAACTTATCTAAGTTTATCTAAGTTGTTATTCGTTTGATCGGCTTAGGCAATGGAGCAAGTGGATGTTGTGGGATGAGTAGGGATCTCATTCGGCAGCGAAAACTACGTCGTTTGAAGTAGTTTATGGCTGGCCGCCACCAATTTTTTGTCGTTTCTTGCCGAGAGATGCGAGAGTACATGCGTTTGAGAAATCATTGGGCTCTCAAGATAAGGTTTTGGAGCACATTAGGTTCCATCTTCTCTGAGCTCAGCCAAGAATGGATCGAGAGGCAAATAAGCATCATCAGTATGTGGTATTGCAAGTTGGTGATCTCGTTTATTTGAAATACCGCCACTTGTCCCTGTCACAAGGCACTAGCCGTAAACTTGCACATCGTGTTTTTGGTCCTTTTGAGGTAGAAGCTGTTAGATATTCTTGTCATCAATATTACACATAAAGTGTGACCCTTTAGGCCCCCACTATCATTGATGATATAATAAAAGTTTGCACAAAACACCTAAACTGCGTTGTGCAGCGAACTCGATATATGACGGAAGTTTACATGAATTTGGTAAACAAGCCTTTATATGAAGTTTATGTAACATCATTTTGTTCGCAAACCACTCGATTGAGCCTAGGATCTGCCATGTGGCAATTTTAGAATTAAATTATATCATTAATGTCTCACGTCATTAATGACAGTCGTAATTCAAGGGAACAGATATGAGAATAATGCCAAACTATCAAATTAACTATTCTAAAAATGCACAAAACCCATAGAATCAAACTTTGATAGAATGTGATCAAGTAAGGATGTCTCAATACAAATTGTTTCTAAGATATACAAACTAAAACTCTCACTGATTGAAAGCCAACTACCAACATGTCTAACACCCCAAGCTCTCAAAGTGCTGGTTGTGCTTTGCTATACATAACGGCTTGGTGAACGGATCAGCCAAGTTATCATCAGTAGGTACTCTTTCTAATTTGACATCACCCTATCTATTATTTCTTTGATCAGATGATATCTTTGGGGAACGTGTTTGTTTTTGTTGGTTGCTCTCGGTTCATTTGCTTGTGCAACCGCACCAGTTTGTCACAATACAACGATATTGCTCCGCTGGTACTCAGAACGATACTCAGTTTTTTACGAACTCCAACAAAACAACGACCTATTTGGAAGCTTCAGATGCAGAAATATACTCGGCTTTGGTGGTAGAATTGGTAGTTGTACTATGTTTGGAGCTATTCCAACTCACTGCACCACCATTGAGAATGAAAACATATCCAGACTGCGACTTATAGTCAACATGGTCTGTTTGGAAGCTAGCATCAGTATACCCAGTAACTGATAGCTCAGGCTGATCACCATAGACTAAGAAATATTCTTTAGTCCGTCTAAGGTACTTAAGAATAGTCTTGACAATTTTTCAATATTCATCGTCAGGATTGTGCTGAAATCTGCCTATCATGTTAAGCGCATAAGCCAAATCTGGCCTAGTTCAAATCATGGCGTACATAATTGATCTTATAGTCGAAGCGTATGAGATCTTTTTCATATAACTAATATCTTTGTCGTTAGAAGGACAACCCTTCTTAGACAATATAATGCCACGTCCCATAGGAAAAAATCATTTCTTGTAATTCTCCATTGAGAAGCGTCTTATCAGTTTGTCTATGTAGGTGGATTGTAATAATCCCAACAAACTATTTAGTTTATCTCAAAAGATCTTTATACTAAGGTTGTAGGAAGCATCACCTAGATCCTTCATCATGAAAGAACTAGACAATCAATCTTTCACGGATTGAATCATGGAACAGTTACTACCCATTATCAAAATGTCATCGACATATATAACAAGGTAGAAAACATTTCCATTCTCGAGCTTACTATAAACGCATGGATCCTCTTTGCTTCTGACAAAATCAAACAAGTTGATAGCCTTGTCAAAGCAAATATTCCAACTCATGGATGTTTGCTTAAGTCCATAAATGGACTTCTTTAGCTTACACTCTGCATTTGGCCTGTCTTTTGATATAAAACCTTCAGGTTGTGTCATATACACATCACCTTCAGATTCTCCATTGATAAATGTGGTTTTTACATCCATTTGTCAAATGTCAAAGTCATAGTATGCAGCTATTGCAAGTAATATCCTAATGGACTTGATCTTAGTGAATGGGGAAAAGGTTTCATCATAGTCAATGCATTTTCGCTAACTATAACCCTTCGCCACTAAACTAGCCTTGTAGGTTTGTACTTTACAATCTGCATCTTTCTTCTTTTTGAAGATCCATTTGCAATCTATGGGGTAAACCCTGCTTGGCAAGTCAACTAGTTCCCAGACTAGACTAGAGTACATCGAGTCCATTTCAGATATTAATGTGTCCATCCATTTTTCCCGATCGGTGTCTAACATTGCTTCGATATATGTCCTAGGTTCGTCGTCATCTGAATCTTCAACTTCATCATCTTGGTTCTGAACCATTAGATTCAGTCTTTTAGGTGCACGACGATTCCTCTAAGGCCTATGGAGTTGGTTTTACATTTGTGCAGGCTGTTCATTCTGGATGTGAGGAGGTTCCATATTGACTATTTCAGCATTCGGGATATTCTTAGGAATTTCACTATGATCTTCTTGAGATGGGGTTGATGCAACTATTGAATGATCTTGTCTTTGATGCATCTCATTGCCTAGAGGTAACCCTCCAGAAGTCCATCTAAGGATCCCTCTAAGAGTTATTTCCTCTCACAATAGATCATCAAAAGCTTTCACTGAGTTCTGGTCCACACCATTGGACAGATTTGCATATTCGCATATTTTATATTGGCTTGTGTTTCTTGAATTTCTTCAAGACCTACCGGGATATGACCTTGTTCCTTGGAGATATAATCATCTTTAAGAAACATCACATTCCTAGAGTTCACCTTGTGATCTCCAGGACAGTAGAAGTCATATCCTTTAGTTTGCTTAGGATATCCTACAAAATAATATTTCTCACTTTTGGCTTCCAACTTATCAGTCATCATTTTCTTAACAAAAGCACGACAACCCCAGGTTCGCATATAGTTAAGATTGACTTTCTTGTCATACCATAATTCATGTGGTGTTTTCTCGACTGATTTAGAAGTAACTTTATTTAGAATATCAACAACAGTATGTGAAGCATGTTCTAAAAGGAATAGAGGGAGAGAGAGACTGGCGAAACTCATCATGGACCGAACCATATCTAATAATGTTCAGTTTCTCCTCTCAGATACTCCATTCATTTGTGGTTTACCCGAAGGCGTCCAGTCCGACCAGATTCCATGTGATTTCAGGTAATCAATAAATTTTCCGCTTAAGTATTCCCCTCCTTGATCTGATCGAAGAGTCTTGATACTTTTACCAAGTTGTTTCTCAACTTCACACTTAAACTCTTTAAATTTCTCAAATGCCTCGGATTTGTGTTTCATCAGATACACATAACCATACCCTGAAAAATCATCAGTAAAAGTGACGAAGTACAAATAACCACCTCTTGCTTGAGTTTGAAATGGTCCACGCACATCTCTTTGAATCAACTCTAGCACATCCTTAGCACGTAGCCCTTTTCCAAAAAGTGGTTTACTTGTCATTTTTCTTTTAAGACAACATTCATAAGCACCATATAATTCGAAATCAAATGAATTGAGAAAGTCTTTCTCATTTATATGACCAAGTCTACAATGCCAAAGATAAGTAGCATTATCATATTACAGAGCTTAGATCTTTTATTTTGAACATTAATAATATTTTATTCATATTCAAGCATATATAATCCATTCATAAGAGAGACGTTTCCATAAAACACTCCATTAAGATAAAACGAGCATCTGTTGTTTGCAAAATGGAAGGAAAAACCTTCAATGTCTGACATTGGAATGGAAGTAATATTCTTCGAAATAACAGGATCGAAATAACAATTATGTAAATCTAGTCTATATCCCGAGGGAAGATCTAATCTATAAGTCCCCACGCATTCAGCAGCAACTCTTTATCCATTTCCCACGCGTAGGTCTACTTCCCCAGGCCTCACTTTCCTGATGTCACTTAGACCCTGCACATTATTACAAATGTGTGAGTCACAAGTGGTATCTAATACCCATGACTGTGAGTTATTCATAGACATATTTATCTCAATAACAAACATACTTGAGCTCCCACTCAATCCACCTTATGCTTTGAATTTTGGGTTATCTCTTTTCTAGTGCCCCTTCTCGTGACTGAAAATGCACTCATTCTTTTGTAGTATCAGCTTCTTCTTAGCCCCTCCACTTTTATGCTTTAAAACAACATCTTTTGATGCTTTCTTCTTCTTCTTTTGCTTGTTCTTCCCATTGGAAGATTTTGCAGAAAAAGCCACCATGAGCATAGATTTGCCTTTGGAAGTGGAAGTCTGATAGATATTCAACATGTTGTGCAATTATGGTAGTCCACACCCTTGTGTTGTTCATATTGAAGTTCACTATGAAATTCTCAAAAACAACTAGGAAGGGACTGCAGAACCAGGTTTGTTGAGACATTCGCCGGAAGCACGTTCCAATCAATGCTAACCTCTCATTCAGACCTATCATTTTTCAGCACATGCTCAGAAACCTGACCTCCATCATGTACACTTAAGAGATCTTTGAGTATCTCATACTCTATTGATTGAGTTTTTGAAGCATACAAACACTTTCAGTGTTCGAGCATCACATATGGAAGCATGTGTTCATGTTGTCTTTGCAGTTCATTACTCATAGACGCCAACATGGTACACTGTGCCGATGTGGCATCATCGACGTGTTTCACGTGAGCTTCAAGCTACGGAGCCAATCCGCAAAGTTTGACCCAATCAACTTGTTTGTTTCCATCAAACATATAAAAGCCAAATTCGACATTTCAAACTGAATAGAAAATAATGAAAAAGCAAATTAGAAAAGTAAACAAAGATCACATTCGTATCAATAATCAAACAAAGGTTTAATGTCTTGATTAGTTCCCACTAATTTTAACATATTTTATGCCCTCTGACATAAAATACAAATTTATATCAAATATAAATCTTAGTGGTCCAAAACCCAAGTCTATATTATTGCAGCCTCTGCGCATGCTGATGACTACAATAATATCACTAGGTAGGCCTCCACGCCAATTGCAACAACAACTTTCCAGTTCTTGGTTTATTAATCTAATTATTATGCGTCCATAAACTATTTTGGCCGGGCGGACGTCTCAAAATAATTTAAGTCAACCCCATCATACGATGTCAACCATGCATCTATAAATGAGCCTAGACCTTGTGGATTTGGAGTGAATGCGCAGGCGTAAAACTCGTGGTTGAAAAGGCTAGGAACATCAAACAATTATGATGGACGATGCATTTGTTTAAAACAAGACTTATATTTAGAGGGGAAAATTATGTGGTACTAATTGCTCAATTTAATATCCAATATTAAATTCCAAAATAATTATTGGGTGCCGCCTACCAATGCATAATAAATGCGGACCAAACATATTAGGCGCCGCCTACCCAAACATAGTATCGCAAACTACATATATTGGGTGTCGCCTACCTAAGAATAAAAGCGGTATCTAACTACTATAGTTAAATAATAAGGAATAAATCAAGTTACATGCTTATCACATAAGAAAACAATTAAATGCTCAACGAATAAAATATTTAATCAAATTAATATTTTATTCTCCAATTAAATGTGGACTTAAATAATTTTATATTAATTTCAAATTAATATAAAGTTATATTTAATATTAATTCCAAACTAATATTAAAATACATTTAATATTATTATTTCAAAATAATAATAGTAAATTAAATTTATTAATCTAAATTAATAATAATAATTTATTTTTTAATACATAACTGCCAATTAATGAGTTGTTAAAATAATAAATTTCGGCCCAGCCGAAAAGTACAGAAACAATAGCACAGCTGCTAGGTGAAGCCCAAGAGAAACAACAGCCTGCGGCCCATGTTTTGGCGGCCCAACAGTAGGATAATGAGAGAGCCCAACTCATCAGCAAATAACCTACCGATGCCCAAACCACAACCCGACTCGCGGACCTGCGAATCAATCAGAACCTGACCTGCAGGTTCAAGGGTTTTTAGCTGTGCAGAGACAGCGCCGCTCGCCGCCTTCTTTCCCAAATTAATAGGTCACGCCACCGCCACGACGACGTCAACCGCCGAATGACGCCACGACATCGGTCGTCGACGTCCTACAACCCCTCCACCACACGCTCACGCCGTCGATTGCCCGACATTTGAGAATAGGCAACGATTTTGTTTTGCGAAAATCTCGTGACAAAGAGATAAGTGGCGATTGCCGAGCTTTGCTTCTCCTTCGCATGTGTCTGTCCATCCACGCCGAAAATCACTGGTCATTGTCACCACCCTTCGCCCGTTGCCTTCGATTGCCTAGAAATCTTGAAGACGTAGCAGTTTCTTTAACGGCCCATCCTGTCGTTGTGCTCTACCCAGTCGACGTCTCCAAGACCGTCGATCGGCCATCGCCACGCTGTTGCTGAAAATTTGCCGCGGTGATCGAAATGTTGACCAAGATCCAATTTTGTTAAAATTGATTTTCCATAATTTTTGAATGAAATCTAATTTCATTATTATACCCAATTAAAAATTTCAATTTCAAAAATTAATTCACAAATTATTGGCACACAAAATTAATTATAAATCAAGCTCCGGGCTCTGATACCACTGTTAGATATTTTTTTCATCATCTAATGATTACGTAACGAAAACAACAATAAGAATTACACATCTAGATTTATAACTTAATTCATGTGTTGATTAGTTAAATTACAACAATTAGAATAACTTATTTGTTGTGCAATTCTCGTGCACAGTTGATTGGATTATGCAGATGAATCAACGACTATCGGTATTCACGTGCACTTTTGATTCTATGCAGGAACAATTCCAGGCACATCAGTTCAACACAGAAAGCTAGAAAATCTATAATGAACCTCTCATATTTTAACTGATAAAAGAATGGTTTTCTCACGTTTTGTATTCTGATAATAAGTGACTTGAATCCTCTATCTATTTCTCTACAATGGAGAAATATATATTAATAGCACCAAAAGATCCCAGATCCTGGACCTATAGACTTATCATCTTTTATTTAATTTAATTAATTAATAAATCTAATTATTAATTAATTAAAGTCATATTCAATATATATCCTAATCTAGTTCATATCATCTTAATCAACCTATGTAAGGACTGTTGCATACCGCTTAAAATTTCTGCCAGGTTCCTGAGTGCATCTGGTGTTCCATATTCATTACTCAAGAAGGCCAATGGCACGGAAAGTGCGCAACCTGATCTTCTCGATGAGTTGTTGTCTGCTGATCCCCTTTACCTACCTGAAGCTGTTTTGGCGGCGGACTGTGGATAGAGAGGGCCATCAAGTTTCTCAGGTTTTTATTAAGTGGAGTGGGTTGGATTCTGGAAAGGCGACTCGCATAGATTCCGCTGACGTGCGCGGCCAGTTTCCGTTCCTTATTCTTGAGGACTAGGGTTTTTCGATCGGTGGAGCAGTAGATAGCGAGCAGCGCCCTTGGAGGGTTTACACACGTGGAACACGCACGTGTAGTGGCAAATTATTATTCTTTGTTTTATTATTAAATTAAGTTATTTGTTTCTGTAGGAGTCAAGAGAGTATTAGAGCCATAATTTATTAGTAATCTGTTTCATATTAGTAGTCAGGCCCGTTTTATATGGGTTTTAGAGATTATAGTTTAATTATTTATAATTTCCTCATTAAGTGAGAATCGCGTCTTTTGTCTTTGAAATTTAGAGTTAGGGGCGGAAGTTTTCTGCAGATGAGTTATTTTATTTATTTTCATATTTATTTCCATTTATAAATCATCTTTACTCTATAAGTAATCTTATACGAAAATTGATTATTATTTTTTTTTTTTTAGCCAATAGTTTTTACTTTTGTTATGTGATAATGGATCATTTTGTGCATTTATTAATATATTTATTATTTATTAAAACTCGTGCTGCACTTGTGTAGGGCTATTGATAAGAAACGGAGGGAGTATAAAGAACATATCATACTTAAAAACCGAGTATGGAACTGATGCCAAACAATGCTCTTTAATCTTTAAACATTACCAGGAGAATAAGATCAAACATGAAATACACTGAAATTTTATTTATATCAGTCATTTTATATATATAGTAGAAATAAGTGCTCATTTCTGCCATGGCTGACACCAAGGAGCATCGCGCGTTTGCTGCAGACACGGGCCGGCTGTTTGCACTTTCCAAACACAGTTGAGTCCGCAACGATCGACCATCATACCTTCTGTATACGCTACATAACTACCAGATCCATATTTAGTGGTGATGGTGCAGATGAACTTTGTGTTTCCTATTATGCTGTAACGAAAAGACCACGACAGCGGCTGCATATACGCCAACTGATGGTATCCCAAATCGTCGTCTCCCGAGTAACAATGAACTGTAATGGTGTCTCCTGCTATCTCATTCACTACTGATACATGCGTCTTTGCATATGCATCACACAAGCTCAAGAACAAGAAGACTACTGATAGAGAAAGCAGCACTGCCTGTGCCTGCAACGAATTCATTTGTACTGACTTTGTTGAGGTCGTGTGTATTGCTTGGTTGTATACATGGATGCATGGAGATATTTATATGTATAGATATTTGTGAATGTGTGTGTGTCTAAGAGAAGGGATTGACAAATTTAAGATTGTTTCCCTTTCATGAGACGAGGAATGATAGATTAAGACTTTTCTAACGATTAATTAAAGTCACATGCATGGGATATGATTTGGTTTAAGGAGGCTAACCTTTATAAGGTATGAGAATATGTGATGTTCCTAATTGATGATCAATGAATTTAAGGATTTTGTATTCAGTTTTAGTGTCCCATTGGATGGTCAAGTGGTGGAATGTGTTAAAGAAATTTATGTGATGAAATAGTAAAAGTTATAAAAAGTAAACACATTTTTAGATTGTGATTTAGGAGATAAATTGACAGAAGGTACGTTTTGTTTAACACTTGGGGGAGGGGAATAATTTTTAATCCTAAATCTCACTACTTACATATTGAATACTTTGCACCATTTGGATATACCACTCGAAGACTCTAAAGATATAGATTTACCAGTGATCATTTAAGTATTTAATGTTTCTAAAAATTAAAAAATGAAGTATTTTATAATCAACTTTCAACTAAAAACATAATGTAAGTGTTAAATTTGTGGTAATGTTATTGGATTTCATAATGAGAGATTGGTGGAGGTGTATAAGTGTAACACGATAATTAATAAGAAAGTAATTTATATTCAGTTGAAATGTTCTATAACTTGTAAGAATGTGACGCGCTAGTGAAATTCAATTAATCGAAACTATATTTTGGTAAGACGTAAAGCTATTTTAAGTTATGACCTGTCAAAATAACTAGCTAATGGTCAAAGAGGGAGGCCATCACAGGTCATGAAACTATAATGTTATTATCAATGTTTTAAAAACCGGACCGGTGAGCGAACCGGCAAAGATATCGGTTTATGGTTCAATCGGTCAAATCAGTCAGACCACTGATCGGACCAAAATACTGTAGTAAATATATATATATATATATATAGTAGTGATCAAATCCGAACACATCTCTAATGCATAACTAAGACCATTTATAAACCGTTAGATTAAACAATCCAACC
>JAYDZE010540369.1:0-14667 GCA_034509125.1 Monilaria moniliformis
ATCTTCGACTCCATGAACACCCAATTTGAGCAGCCTATCCTTGGTGTTGAGTCTTCCTTGTAGGACGAACCATACATGTATGAGTGCTCGTGGTGGGGCGAGGTTTTTCCAAGCAAGGCATCCCCGATTTGTCGTCGTGCTCCCATTGCCTAATCGTTGGGTAACCTGCAAAACAAAGTTAGATGCAGAGAAAATAATATTCTCCTCAAAATATACAGGTTTTTTAAATTCTAAAACTTACGAAAGAAAAAAATTAAGAGCACATGATGTGGTTGGCTACAATTCCTGGAATCTAGCATATATATGATATGCCTCAACTACAAAGTTATAATTCTAAGTATTTATAAGCTCGTGTAAAAAAGTTGAAAAACCCTCACATCTAATTAATTAAACAAGGCATTTTCAAAGTTTTTATTTATTTATTTTTTTAAGAAAAAAATTCCATTAATCTAATATCGTCATCAACGCAATGTAAATCTTCCAGCAAGTGCAAGAGCCGCACGACTAGCCTTTCTGTGAACATGTGTGGAAGCAACATCTAACCCTTGATTCAAAAGATTGGAAATTTCTGTTTTTTCTTCATCTAAGGATTATTTATTTATTTATTTTAAATTAAGTCGTTGAAATATTTGGGTAATCAAGTTTTCTTAAGATGTTATTTGAGTTACTACATTTAAACTGAAGTTCATAAAAAAAAGAAAAAAAAGTTGGAGTTCGCTTACTTTTGTCCAAAGCAGCGTATAGAATCCTACCATACTGCCATATATCAACTTATCAAAAAAAAGAAATTTATTTGAGGAAAAAAGATTACAAAGAATATAAAATAACCCGTTCAGTTATGATCTTATAACCTCCATCAATTACCTTAGTATAAAACAACTTGAAAAAATATAAACTATATTGGAAACTTGTAGTGCTATACATAAGTACATAAATGAATCAAGTGTGCGGTTTTTATATGACATAGCTATAACTGATCACTGTTGAGTAGGATGATATTATATGAAAATATTTAAAGGAAATTAATGAACGAGACGTGATCAATGGATTGGCATCAAATTTGTGTGAATTTTTTTTCATGTCTAAGTTTAATCTGCAAGGCACAATTTGTGTGTTTTTTTTTTGATGAGGTGCAAAATGCTCGAACCAGAAATGGTGAGCTAAGAGTCAAACACAACAGACACCAAATCAAAAGAAGCAAACATCAACGTGGACCAGCAGTGCAACAAAACAAGCAGACATCAACACCAATAAGACGTGGGGCACCCACGGCTGAGACACAACTCAAAAAAACAGTAGAAAATTGACACCCAACCAAAGAGATGAGCTGAACTTTCGAATCAACGGATCCATAGTCAACGTACCCGATTTCTCCTTGAGTTTCTTGATCCCGACCAATCTCTGACTTCATTCAAGTTTTCAAGCAAATGTCCTGGTGAGAAAGGGAAGTCCGAGCACCAACCACGCACCCATATTCCCAATCGCCACAAGAGTCTTCTCTTTTCAAAATCCCAATTTGGTTTGATAGCTTGAAACGTCATCTTATTCCGAATTTCCCAAATAGACCAGGAGATAACATAAAATAAGGACGTCCAAAGTTTCTTGTCAAATCTCGTGTAAGGAGCACCGAGCCAAGAGAGGAGACAAACCTCTGGTTCTTTTGGCAGACAATTTGTGTGTTTTTGTGTGTGGGTGGGGGGGGGGTGTCAAAATTTTTGTATAATAATATTATGATTTTTTTTATAATCTTCTTTATTTGTTAAACAAATGCTAATGACTAATAATATAGCTTGAATTTCCCTATAATCGTTATAATAATATTTGTTTTTTCTCTTATGTTTTGGCAAGGCGGCTGTAATCTGAAATTGATATGTAAAATTATTCTTTCTTATTCCAAGTCAATAATATAAACAAACAAAAAAACTCATAATAAAAAACGAGTATAGACTCAGCAATAGGCGAGACTCAGGTGTATATTTTTCTCTCTGTAAATCCGTCTCTCTTCAGTGTGATCCAACTCCTATTTATAGTGAATAGGAGTCTTGAAGCAACAAGTCCCTTGAACCTCCACTTTCATTAAACTCCACTCCATGATCTTAGTGGAGGTTAAGATATAGTGATTCTTAGAAAGTAGAAACCATTCCAACTCCAACAACTTTGAGTTTGATTTCTGCTATCCGTTTGGCAGCTCTTTCTGTCCAAGTTTATCCTATTTTCATGGGATTCGATCAATTCATTCCTTGAGTAAGTCTACACAATAAAGATGTGAAAAAACTGTACAATACGCAGGATGGTGTTACAGACAATGTTATTGCAACATCGTTCCCACTACGACAACAAATGTTGTAAGAGTTTGAAATTCAAACACTCTAAGAAGCTCCCGCCTTTTGCCTTTCTTCACAAAATCTCACAAAACTCCCCCTTAGTTGCTGAATTCATTCAATACTAAAAATAAGTCATGCATGCATACTGATGCCCCCATTGCACAGAAAACAAAGCACAAACAAAAAATATCTTGCACATATCAGAGGCTATATGAGGATACATGATGTCTCTAAGGCTATATGATTATTAGTTGAAGCTGTGTGATGATATAGGTGAATATGCGAGGGTATTCGTGGCAATTTGACATTATACTTTGTCTTAAAGCTATATGATAAGTGTTACAAAAACTATTGGTTTAATATGATGTGATACTTAGAAGGTGATATATGATCAAAGTAATATGAATAAAAGGCTATCTATGTTAAAAAAATAGTTACCCGAGTTTAATCTATCATTTTTCTTAAAAGCGGTGTCAGTAGTGACATCACTTATTTAATTCTTCGGTATTCGAATAAGGGATGTTACAACTAGATTCATCATATTTTCATGGGGGTCGTTCAATTCCTTTCTTCAGTAAATATGACAATACAGATATGAAAAAGTGCAAAATACGTAGGATAGTGTTGAAGAAAATATTATCGCATCATTCCCACTACGACAATGAATGTTGGAAAAGTATGAAGTTCAACATTGGAATAGATTTTATAATATGAAATTACACTTCATATATGTCTTAAATTACTAATATTTTCATAAAAATGTCTTAAACTATAGTTACAGTTATATGTTCAATCTTTAAACAAACTAACGATTGTGTCTTGAAATCAAATTAATTATGGGGTCTCAAAATAGCGTGGCGCAAGCCAGATCTTCTATTGCACTTATGTGTTTCATCCTCTATTGTGTATATATATATAGATTAGCGCCATGTGACAATCTTACGATTTGAATTTAATGACGTTAATTAACATTGTGAGGAATGCAAGAAAGTCATAAACTACTAAATTTAATTAGCATATAGAATGTATATGATTTAATTTAAAAAAACAATTAATTTTGAAAATCTAATCTTCATGTCAAGATTCTTTCTTCTTCATCAATCTAGTAGAAACCTATAGCCACTTCTCCCACAATTCTCAAGTATCATAATGTTTTGTTAAGTCTAGAGATAATTTGTGAGAAAATATTAAAATATTAACAAATTTGTGATTATTATAAGGGCATCCACGACGCTGAACACTATTTACTTGAATACTTATACTATTCATGTGCTTTTCAACATTACTTACAATCCTTATGCACCCTTGATCATTTACACTATTCATAGGGAGCATCTACATTTCTCAAATTTTATTTTGTTATTTTTTCTTAATTATATATTCAAATTAAAATGATTACGACTATTGAGAGAGAGAAAAAAATTATAATATAGATAGAAATTGGAGAAAATAGATTTTAGTATGAATGAAGTGGGGAGGAAGCGAAGTATTTATAGATTAAAAAAGAAAAGAAAAGAAAAAGAAAAAGGGATAATGTTGTGAGAGAACTCTGTTGGATTTTTTAAATTCAAATTTCAAATTGAACAAATAAAATTAAAAGGTGCCACATAGAGCTATGTGATTGGCCGAGCACGTATAGCACGACCGCGCGCGTGCTCAAGCACGTTCTGGCGTGTTGGCCGACCCATGCTAAAGGGTTGCAGCAACCCTAAGGCTAATCATTAAACTCATCGAGCACAGTTATTTTACTACGTATCTCCGATCTTTCGTACAATAATTTTTAAAATCTCCATAGTCCCTTAGAAAAAACATAATAAGAACATATTCTTACAAAAGTTAAGCACGAAAGTACTCAAAATGAAGATGAAAGAAGACGGCTTCAGATGAAGAACAACTTTATAAATTGCCTTCGAAATAAACAATTTCCATTTTGTAAGCTAATTAAATTAAGCATATTTTGACTTTTCTTGTCCATTTTCTCACACAATGAATTAACATTATTAAATCTAAATCATAAGATTGCGACATGGCAGTAATCCATGTACGCAATATATGATGGAACACAAAAATGTAATAAACGATTTGACTTGGGGTGCATCCAGCTGCTATGATGTATAAAAAACGATCTTGTTTTGGTCCCAAAGATTTATAAAATTAAAAATACTACTCCATAATCCACATATGATAAATTATATTTTAAATCCCAAACTTTTCTGGTTGTAAAAAATATTTTGAATTATTGATATATTATAGATAAATTAATATCTAAAGTATTAAAAAATTAAGGTTAAATATCAGTTTAACTTTCAAACTATTCTTATGTTATGAAAACATCCTGAACCCATAAAAAAATCATGTCAATTAAAATCATGAACTATAAAAAAATATGCCCAATTCATTTTGAGCTACAGTGAAATTATAATTAATATTTATAAAAACTGACATGCATGCATGATTCGAAACAACGATATTTTGAGTTAGCTACACGAGCATTCGTGGGGAAATTTGGATGAACTTTAATTTGAAATATTGAAAATTAAGTGAGTCATCATTAATGTTTACTACAGTTTATAGATGAAGTAGAGATTAAAATTTAAATTAGGTGAAAATTCACAATTTAATTAAGTGATATAGTATAATAATCTATTTTGCTTTCCTTTTCTTGAAAGAAGACATCCATTCCCGTCTTTAGAACAAGTCATAGTATTTTAAAGTTGAATGTTCTTTACAACACTTGAAGTATATAATTTCGCAATTATATTATAGCATTCAGCATACGTGTACATATATATTGCACAGTTAGACATCGAAGTCGTAGACCACGGTAAAGTATCAACCCTACTGACATGAAAATTATGTATATAAACTCTGCAGGTTGTTACATCACAAGATCCTTGTATCATGCTGCACTTACTTATTTGTGTCTAAATATAAGTTTAGTAGTGCCACATTATTTTGATATATATGATTAATGTTTAGTATGGATCCTAATTGAAACGAGATACATAATTAATTTAATGAATCTTAAAGATCAATTAAATAAACCTTAACTAGAATAAGCATACAAAAATAACATAACAATCTCAAGTAGCTATTATACTACACGAAAATTTATATACTTCTTCATATACATCGCCATCTAAATTAGACACAAGCTATATATATGGCAAATAGTTCATACTTATATAGAAAAAGAAAAAAAAAACCCGAACATTTCCTTAGAGATCCGAACATCTCTCGATAGATCTCGTCCACTTTCATCAGCCATGCAAAAACACCATTCATTTTAACGCTTCTCCAACGACAACCAACCACCCAATGAACCCCGCCGCTCACCGCCCCGTCCCCGGCTTAACCAGCCTCCGCAGCGCCGCCACCTGCTTCTTCATCTCCGTCCTCCTCCTCTACTCCATCTACTCCTCCACATTCATCAACACCAAACACGACGACGAAAATCTCAACTGCCCCCTCCAATCCCTCTCCGCCAAGCAAAACCTCGTGGCTCGACAAGAAGGTCAAAATCTCCGACGAGGAAAAAGCTGCCAGAGATTAGGATCTCCGGCGACACGTCCAAATTCAACTACACGAACAAGCAGGGGAGTAGATCGGCACTGCGGATCTCGCGGGTGGTGTCGGAGACGTTGAGAATGGGGATGAAGGAGGTGAGGTGGTTCGTGATGGGGGACGACGAGACGGTGTTCGTGGTGGAGAATGTGGTGAGGGTGCTGTCGATGGCTTATGGGGGAGGGGGTTTTGGGATAAGCTACTCGCTGGCTAAGGAGCTGGAGAAGATGCAGGATCGCTGCATCCAACGCTACCCAGGATTGTATGGTAGTGATGACAGGATCCATGCTTACATGCAGCGGCGTATTCAGAATTTTTGATATGGGGGTACGAGGCATGCGACAGATAATTACATAACACGCCAAAAAATAAAAAATAAAACACTAAAAGAAATACAACTTGAAATATTATTCAATTTTAATAGACTATAGTGTTTGTGTTTATCTCTATATTCTGTAACTACTGTCAATTGAAAGTATTAATAATGGGCTAATGTATTAATAATAGGCTAGTATAATAATGAACTCCTTCACACATAAAATAATGTTGGATTTATACTAGATAGGAGTACATAAATTAGAAATATTATTTTAAAAAATGGGGGTACAACTGTAACTCCTTGTTCTAATGTGGCTACGCCACTGCTTGCATGGCCGAGCTAGGCGTGCCTCTCACCAAAGAACCTGGCTTTCATCAGGTACTTATTTTAAAATTATTATTAGGATTCGTTACGTTTTATATATGTTTTTTAGCTAATAATTAGGATGCATGGGCAGTACGATGTATACGGAAACCTGTTGGGGCTGCTGGCGGCGCACCCGGTAGCTCCATTAGTATCCCTCCACCACCTGGACGTGGTGGATCCGATATTTCCGGGGCTGAGCCGGGTGGAGGGCGTGCGGAGGTTGTTGGATACGGTGGAGCAGGATTCTTCCAGTATCATCTAGCAGTCCTTCTGCTACGACAAGGACAAGTACTGGTCGATCTCGGTGTCATGGGGGTACGTGGTCCAAGTGATGAGGGGCATTATCTCCCCCCGCGAGCTGGAGATGCCCACCAGAACCTTCCTCAACAGGTACAAGAGAGCCGACTACAAGCGGAGACAGATAGTAGGCATTTACTCCCACCACAACCACTTCAACACCTACTGCCGCTGGAAGAGCCACCCCCCCGACCACCTCAACACCATCATTGTCTTGAAAAGGTCCGACAGCGGGAGGTGGCTCAGGGTAAGCCTACCACCTAATCTTGTATATGTACGTATGTTGGATAGAAAGAGCTATTGTTGACGCGAATAATTTATGTTTGTGTGTTTGCAGTCGCCGAGAAGGGACTGCTGCAGGGTTTCGGCGACGAGAAGGGTTCCGGTTATGTATTTATGGGTGGGGAATTGCAGATCAGGTGAGATTACTGAATTGTAGTTAACTGGTGTTGTTTTATTTGGCAAGATCAACAATCAGCATGCTTTATTCAACTTTTAAGGGCCAGTCACATTAAGCAAGTAGTGAATTCATGATGAATAAGTTTTTGTAGTTTTATGCCTGTAAAATGTAAAATGTATAGACATTTTCGAGTGTAGCAAAATCTATGATTATAGCAGAAATATTCGTCAATCTAAGTTTCGCACGGCAGAAAAAGTTCTTAGTTACTAGTTTGTTTGCAGTGATTGAAGTGTCACGATTTGCTACTATATATAAATTAACGTAGGTTTTTAGATTCAAGATTTCATCATAACAACATCACACTAGGGAAAATATCAAAAAGCAACAAATTTAGTAAATTAGAATTATTCCAATTCAATCAAAATGCATTTTTTAGGGTAAAGGGTAAAAACCTTGATAAGCTACTAGACAATACATTAGCTAGGCAATCCAAACCTCACTACCAAAGACTGATGCTTGTTCATTTGCCATCAAAACTAGGAAAAAGATTGGGCTTTTTTAGACCTATTGGGCCCACTGAGTTTCTTTTTCTTTTTCTTTTTCCTTTTCTTCCCGAATCCTTACCGTCTCCAAATTTACCAAAATCTTCCTCGTTCATTTCCTCTCCATTCACACTCTTCCTAATAAATTGCGAAAATCCCGATCCACTCTTCTGCTTCCAATTGCTCAATTCTCTCTCTCACGCACAAGTTAAATGCAAAAATCCATAAGCAGAACTCTCATCTGCTTATCACTATGCGTCCCTCTACTCTTCGGCTCATTGCTGCTCGGGGGAACCCTGGATTACAAATCGCAATTCCTCAACTTCATCCCCCAGCTCACCAATGCCTCGCCGTGCCGCGCCGGATCCCCCTCTCTCCGAGTCTACATGTACGATCTGCCGCCGCGTTTCAATGTCAGATTGATGGACCCCAACTTCCCCGACGCCACTCCTGTCACCGCCCGCAATATCCCCTCCTGGAGGTGGAACGACGGCCTCCGGAAGCAGCACAGTGTGGAGTACTGGATGATGGCATCGCTTCTGTACGACGGGAATGACGATTCTGAGTCGACCCGGGAGGCCGTTCGGGTTACGGACCCCGATTTGGCTGACGTGTTCTTCGTGCCGTTTTTCTCGTCTCTTAGCTTCAATGTTCATGTTCGGAATATGGCGCAGAGCAATACCGTTGATGAGAAATTGCAGGTACGGTTTCTGTTAAAATTGAATTATTATTATTATTTGTTTGATTGAATTATTTAGTGACAGGTTGATGTGTAGAGACAAATATTTTGTTTGTTAGTGCTTCATTAATTTGTTTTTAAACTTATACCAATGGTTTTTAGAGTTAAAGCAGTTGTTTTTATCCCCTTTTATGTTAGTCTGGAGGCTTCGAGTTGAGATCGCCACCATTAGTTCTTGAAATATCGATTGACTTAATCAGATCGGTCTAGGAAATGCGATATATATACAATGTTCAAATTAAACATTCAGTTCCCTGGTGATGGATCAAACGGTGTCAACAAATGTTCCGTAATCATTTAATTAATTAATTTGAAACATATCGGAGGTTATTTTCGAGGTATTGGGTCTGTCATTTGTAAGTTAGATGTTAAATGCATTTTATGTTTACTGATGATTTTTTTTGGCTTTCTTCTTGAATATAATTACTGTTGCTTGACATTGGTTCGGTGATGATTTTGATGGTTAAATCTGGTCTTCAGAGTTTCGATCGAAACTAATATGGTTTTATGGGGCTCTCTCCGATTATCTGTTTGATCGTCTTGTTGTTGCCTGATTTGCTAACTTGGGAGACTTTGCAATCAGGTTCTCTTAAACCTTAAATTGACACGCATATATCTGCATTGTTTTTTCCCGTCTTTAGCATTGACAGGGCATGATACTTGCACCTCCGAATAGCTGTTCTCTGAATAGTTTCGCCTAACAAATTGAATGGTAAAGCAACAAGAGTATACTTAATTCTAAATTGTGAACTGCATCTACGGCTCAGTTGAATGGTAGAGCAACAAGAGTATACTTACATTACTTCTAAATTGTGAACTGCATCTATGGCTCAGTAGCCCAGCAGTGAGCCATATTATGGCCTGGTTGTGCTGGGTATTTTACGCTCTTGGTCGTGGTGTCCTAGAATTGCATTTTATGCACCTCACTGGAACCTTAGTTTATCATCTGTAGCATCTCTGTGTGATACAGTTTTCCTTCTATCATCCTTGCTTCTGCAATGAATTAATTAAACTGGGTAAGGAGGTCCGTCAAGCTATGTGGAAAATGCACTCTATAAGTAGATCCTGATTTTGCATTAACTTCTCCCCAACTATGTTATATTTGATAACCAAGAGACACATGCAATATTAATTTTTGGGCCTATGGCTGCAAAATCAATTCTTAGCTGATGACATTACTTGTAATTGTAGCTGGAGATGGTAAATATATTAAGAGCATCAGATTACTGGAAGAGGTCTGATGGACGAGACCATGTGATTCCCATGCATCATCCAAATGCTTTCAGACATTATCGTGATCAGATCAATGTGTCGATATTCATAGTTGCTGACTTTGGCCGCATAATGAACATTTCCACTCTGGCAAAAGATGTTGTTGCGCCCTATCCACACATGGTAGAATCATATAGTAGTGACGACCATCAGGATCCATACAAATCTCGTGAGACACTTCTTTTCTTCCGCGGGAGGACCCATAGAAAAGATGTATGCAATTCAAACATGCTTTTATCATATTTCATCCGATTTGATTAAATAAACACATGTTTCAGACATGTTAATGTGGCAGGAAGGAATCATTCGTGCTCAACTTCACAAGGCACTGAATGGAACAAAGGATATCATTTATGAGGAGGCTCATGCATCAGAAGAAGGCTTCAAAGCTGTAAGTCTTATAGCTGTTACTTTTGTCCCACAGAAAGTTGTTACTGACATGATAGTAATTCTATTACTGAAAGAAGATATAGAGGTGAAAATGTTATTCCATAATGACATGATAATTGTGCAATTGGTCTCTGTACTTTTCTTTGGTCAGGGCTGAAATGAACCATTATCAATCTACAGGCTTTTAGATTAACTTTCAGACTTTTAGATTGCAAAGAATTTCACAACTACAACAACAACTACTATAGATTGCAAAGAATTCCACAAATTTTATAAAAAAAATTACAAAATAATATATTTAGAAATATAGTTTGCTGAACAAAATGCATAACTAAATATATTCTGAAATACCTATTTTATCTTAGGCTCATTCACTTTTAATTAGATTTGAATATATTATAAAAATTAAATATTAATGAATAATTATTTAAAACTAAAAATTACAATTGTGTTCAATTATTATAACGAGTAATATTTTAGATTAAAATTTCAATCATCTGTACTATATTTGCATACACATTAACTAACTTATATAATAATAATATTCATATATAGATTTAGGGACACTTATATGATCTATACATAATTATATGTAAAAATAATTAATGATGTAATTATTAATTTAGTTGATAAATAACATATTGCCAAATTTAGAGACAAAGTGTTGGGGGGATACTATTTTGGGTGAGAGTTTTGCTTATTTATATATAGATATAGATTCCTATTCTGGTATTTTACCTTCAATGTTTGCAGCTGTCTCTTATTGCTCCTTAATTAGGAAAATATCTTGATACTAAATTGCTTGAGAGATCAAACACAGGAATATTGATACTGTTCTCTTGAACGATCCTTTCTCTATAGTATTTTCTAGCTTGCTTATATTGCTGGAGCTATGCAGTCATGCTCAAAAGACGTTTCATCTAACAACTTATCTTTATCTTGCATATACCAGTCTGCTGACCATATGCGTTCATCAAAGTTTTGTCTCCATCCTGCGGGTGACACTCCATCTTCATGTCGTCTATTTGATGCTATTGTCAGCCACTGTGTCCCCATTATTGTGAGTGACAGAATTGAGCTACCTTTTGAAAGTGAAATAGACTACAAGGAGTTCTCCATTTTCTTCTCAGTGGATGAAGCGCTTAAACCTGGCTACTTGGTCAATGAGCTCAGGAGGGTTTCAAAAGAGAAATGGACTAACATGTGGTTGCGACTTAAAGACATTTCACACCACTTTGAATTTCAGTATCCTCCCAAGAATGAAGATGCAGTCAATATGATTTGGAGACAGGTGAAGCTGAAGGTTCCCGCAATTAAGCTTGCAGTACATCGGAGTAGGAGGCTAAAAATACCCGATTGGTGGAGATAACACTGAGAAGCATGTTCTTGTATCTTGTACATTCATATTAATTCTTTTGCCTCAGAAGTGCAGTAAGGTGTAACAGATTTTCACGGCCATCACTGGAAATGCTAAACAGGAAACACGCAGTCAATCATTTGTGCTGCTGTATACTTAGGTACCCTGCTAGCAAATGAGTTGTGTAGTTGTTCAGTTTCTATTTCCACAAGCTGTGTGTTCGAATATTGAAGGTATGCAGTGTTGTATGTTAATATCAAGAAAGTAGGCCTTGAATTTGGGCAGGGAGAAGAGATGAGTTCATTGCAGACTGTAAGGGCTCGTTTGGTAGCATAGATGAGATAAGAGAAGATAGATAAAGTAAGATGGGCTTTAAGATAAAAAATTACTGTTGAAACAAGATAAGGATTTAATGTTGTTGTTTGGTTGGTGAGATAAAAATCAAGATAAAAATAAGTGTAGTGTTTGATAGATTAGATTATATTATAGATAATATGTAAAATAACATTTTTACCCTTGACAAAATATGAATATATATATTTATTTATTTGATATGATAAATTATTTTATTATTAAACAAATATTGTTAAATTACAAATTTATTAAATTACAGATTTAATTCATTTGATCGAATTAATTGATTAACATTAATTTACTAATTTAGATATGTTAAATTATTTAATGATTGAAAAAATTAAACTAATTTAGTGATTTAATATTAAATTACTAATTTGTTAATTAATGATAATGATTAGCCAAATAAATTAATAAACTGAAAAATATCAATCGATTTTAGGGAGAGGGGTTAATTTATTGTAAAGCCCATCAGTAAACCAAAATTAATTGTAATTAATCAGTAATTAATTGTAATAAATCATCAGTAATTAATTGTAATCCATCAGTAATTAATTGTAATAAATCATCAGTAATTAATTGTAATCCATCAGTTTTTCATTGTAATCCATCAGTAAACCAAAATTAATTGTAATTAATTGTAATTAATCAATTATTAAATAAAATTAATTGTAGATTAATCCATCAGTGAACCAAAACACAAGAATAGATCTACCGAATCAACCACGAAAACGAAGAACCCAAGTTGAGACCAAGATCTGGTCTTTGTGGCTCAGATCTACCGAATCATCACAGCCACGAGGTTACAAACAACGACGACCGGAAACCATGTCGGCGGCGGACAACCAAGAACCCAAAACCCCCCTTTACCTCCGCCAAATCCCCTGCAACCGCCACACCCCCATTTACCTCCGCCACCAAAGCTGGCGAGACCTTCAAACAGAACAGAGAGAGGGGAAAGAGAGAGGGGGAAGAGTGACGGCGGGAGGCAGAGGGGGGCCGAGAAAGCAAGACGAATGGAATACAATAGTTCGAACCCTAATTTTTTGAGCCTCAGATCTGGAAACCCAAATCATCACCACCTCAAACAGTTCGGCGGCCGTGTGTGTCGGCACCACTACCACCGGCCACATGCACTACCGTCGGCGGAGAAAGGAAGCATCGACAGGACTCGCAGACAGAGAGAGTGAGAGCAGAGAGTGAGAGAGAGTTGCATCGACAAGAGAGAGAGTGGAGAGTCGGAGACAGAGAGAGTGAGAACAAAGTGTCGAGTCGGAGGAGAAATGAAGCATCGACTGGATTCAGGAAAAAGAGAGTGTGAGAGCAGATAGAGAGAGTTGCGTCAAAAGTGGAGAGTAGAGAGAGAGAGAGAAAGGGTAGCGCAGGAAAACCGGAATCAACAGTGTATTATCGCACCTAAATGGTTCGATAATGTATCTCGTGCCACAGTTAAAAACGGCGTCGTTTTGGGCCAGTTCGAAGCGGGCCGCAGATAAGTAATCTCGGCCCGACGGGCCGAGATAAAAATACTCACATCTACCAAACAGCATAATTATACTGTTGGGCCAAGATAATTTATTTTATCTTGGCCCTTATCATGCCAACCAAACTAGGCCTTATTATAAATCTTGCTTTCAGTTATTTCAGTAACATCAAATTGTGTGACCTATTTTCTATAACAAAAGGTATATGATTTAAATCTTACATGACTCTCTCCCCAAATAAATTTGAAATAAAATAAAAATAAATAAATAAATAACCTGATCCCTTCATAATTTTATAGCTCAAAATCAAATAGTCAAGATTTGGCTGTTTTATAAGCTCGCATGAAATTAGATCAAAAAAATTTCGATGCATGATACCGTGGCTACAATTATATTTGTTAATAGTGGTGGAGTATGCTTGCATTTATAACTCGTATAAAATCCAACAGTTTTTAAAATGGATAAAATAATATTACATTGCTAAATTTGCAATGATAGTATGACTTTTGATATTGTAATTATAGTACAAGTTCTCAATAGTGGATTTTACTCGATCGCAGTTGTACTTTAAATTGAATATGTTAGATGAAATTGGTCGGGAAAATGCTGATATTGTAATTTCCAAGAACTTAGATTCATAATTGCAGAACCTAGCTTGTATTGTAATTGCAAAATTTTACAATCATGATGTAGTACAAAATTCAGGAAATATTTGATGACAGTCAATTTATAGACAAAACAACAATACTTACTTGTTTATTTAGTCAGAGTACATAGCCGACCTTAGCTCAGTTGGTAGAGCGGAGGACTGTAGTGTTGTCATAGCTATCCTTAGGTCGCTGGTTCGAATCCGGCAGGTCGGATTATTTTTTTCTCACGAAATGTCACCTCTTTTTTTTTGTTTCCTCTTTTTTCTTTTTCTTTTTTCCTTTGTTTTTTTTTTCTCACGAAATGTCACCTCTTTTTTTTTGTTTCCCCTTTTTTCTTTTTCTTTTTTCCTTTGTTTTTTGTTCTCTTTATTGCTTTCACAATTAAACATTTACGTTGAACTTAGGGGAGTATATAAGTGGAGATAAGGGGTACAACTGTACCCCAAAAAAAAATAGTAATGATATATATAATAATATTATATTACCCCCATTCTATACCTTAATTTTCATCTTTTTCTTATCTTTTATAAAATGCAGCAGCTCCTTACCTTTTACAAAACGCACAGCCTGCTTCTTTTTCTTTTTGGCTTTTCCTTACCAAAACACAGC
>JAYDZE010540380.1:0-14666 GCA_034509125.1 Monilaria moniliformis
AAAGACGTAAAACAAAGGGCTCGGACTACTAAAACAGATCGCACTTGTTTTGAGCAAAAAAGAGAATCAGATTCTGGTGTGTGTGTGTGTGTGCATGGCAAATGCAATCACATGCATGCTTTATGGGACTAATCCAAAAGCCCTTTTCAGTTCTTGCAAATTGCAATAATCTATATATTCCATTTTAGAATTACCCTCTCTTCGCATCCCCTATTAATATTATTAATTATTAATTCTTTTCCTTGGGCCGTTGGGCCGTTCTGATTTTGGGTCATGCTTTTAGGCCCAAACAATTTTTAGTGTTAGCCCAGCCCATTCTGAGTTCTTCCTCTAGCCCGATGGAACGGTAATTTTGACACCACTAATCAAACTTGAGCTTGACCCATTTACACACTTTATGGCTCAACTCGTCTCGTTTACAACCCTACACTACACATTTGAGTTCTCGTGATTTGTATACACCTCAATGCATGCACCATAAAAAATTATCAGGGTCTACATGTATTGATGAAATGAAACAAGACGAAAACACAATGCATAATAAGTAGGGTGGTATTATTAGAGTTAAAAGTCGAAAATTGCGGCTAGTTTCTTCCAAAGTTGATTAACTAGCTAGGATTCTTGCACACATAAGGTACTTGAGGAGGGTGGATACTTGGAAGAGGGGCGTGGACGCCAGTCTCGAGGCACGATCAAATGAAAGCGCGATGTATGGGTCAATTGTCGTTACAACGGGTTCCTGTTGACATCCTTGTACAATAAGTAGCGTGTCTTGGACTTGCCTAGCGCGGCATACCTGTACACAAACAACGTCATGTCAGTGTGAGGTTCTCATCAACGCCGCCATATCCTAAGCTCGTTACTCACCATTGAGGCACAAACGGCGCCATCCAAATTGTGTCGCCAGCTTGAACCGGATACCTGTCCCACACAAATCACAACCCATGCTTCTGTTATAACAGAACCATGCACAAGCAACTAGGCAGTGGTCTTTTAGGAACAAAAACATCGTCTATATTAATTAAAATCAGCTGCTCGTACCAGCTATCACCTAAGCGGTAGATGCCTTGCCCCTCCAGAAGCAGTAGACCGTGCTGGTTATAGTGAACTTCCTGCAAAAATGTCGAACCAGCACTAAATCTAGCATTTCTTGAATGTAACAACATAAAAAATTATGTCATCTTCTCTTATGCAGCAACATGGTCAAAGATTTCTGAAGCTAAAGAAAGTGTACCTTTACGTTGAGAAATTCACCGGGTTGGAAATCCATCATCTGGCAAAACACCAAGTTTAGCAAATGAGCCATGTATCACCAAATATGAGGCATAAACTAACCTAATTTGGAACTTACATGAATGTTGAAATCGTAAGCCAAAGAGGTGGGCAGAAGCTTCCTAAGCTGAAAAACCTGGGACAGTCGACAGAAATGTGAAACACCTCTGATTCTAAATATTTATCATCTAAATATATTCATATATTACCTTTCTGATATGTCCCATAAACAAGCTTAGACTTTCAATTTCTTTTCCTAATTAATAAATTTACACTATTCTTAGTGTTACCTCGCCTGGAGTTTCAAGAAGGGGCTGCTCACTTGTTGAACCAATTATCTGCTCACTAGCATGATTTTCCAAGTAGTCGTACCTGGGAGAAATGAGAAACTTTGGTTGTTAACCTTTGATAAAAAGGAGTTATTCCTGTTAATCCAAATCAACAATTAAACACCATAACTAAGTGATAAACAGGGCAAGAAATAGAGGAAAAATAAACCTTCTCTCGAGTACAACAAGTGTGGCAGATGCACTAGAGTCCAACGCGTGTTTCAAATTTGGAGGAAGGTAAGCGTATGAATCAACCTGCGATTTTTACACAAGGAGCTGCTGAGGTTTGTACTTACATAGCTTATGCAGACAAACGGTCATTTGAAACTTAACCAAGAAGAAAAGAGTGATAGCTCATAGTTGTTGTTTAGCTCTAATACCTCTAGCTTATGCTTAGCGCCCGATGCATCAGTGAGAGTCACCACACCGTGAAGCACAAATACAAACCTGATTGTACAGTCATACCATAGTTTTCGTTAGATGTCAAGTAAAGCTCCAAGTTGACCATGAATTGCTACACGAGGGTAGGAAAATTCTTAGCCTAAAAGTAAAAGAAAGCTGCCAGACCTCTCAACATCCTTCGGTGGGAGTGCTGATTTTGAATTTTCTGCAAAAAAACAAAGTGTCAGCATTTCTTTTTCCTCAAATTTTATCGAGCAAAAGATTGACTGAATAATTTACTGATGAATTTCACCTTGCATCTTTGCCAAGTACATGACAAAATGTGAGCCCATTGAAGGTGTGATGAGATAAGCACCCAATGTGTTACTCCTGGTAAACGGCACACAAAGATTAACAAAAACTCTGCTAACACAATCTATGAGTTGGCTGAAAAATCGAGATCAACAAACCATTCGGGCAAAGGGCCGAAGACATGACTTTCAGGAGTAATCAAAGCATGGTCACTCTTGTATACACTACGCGTGAACCCCGGCAAGTCTAGAAACAACACACACAAATCAGTCAAGACTTCCATTACCAATTCCTTCTTTTTTTTCTCTCCTTTACTTCTCCCAATCAAACACTAAATTCAACAGCATTTTGATTTAATCCCAAATCCCATGACAGAAACACCATACAGAAGAATATACTTTGGTGAAAAAGATCATTTGATATAATTATTTGCCCACATACAAGCATCAAATGTAATAACCAACAAATTCATTAAGTCCCACAAAATAATAAAACGAAAAAGAATCATTCTGTATCAACAAAGCCATTATGATACTCATCAAAATCTCCAAGCCCACAACTAAATACAATACAGAAAATACTATTTCCCCACACACAATCATCAAATGTAATGATCAACAAGTCCCACAAAAAAGTAGAAGGAAAAAGAAAGAAACCATTTTTCTCAATCAAACTGACCTTTAAGATGAGAGGGTGAGAGAGTTGGGTTGGTGGCCTTCCAGTAGAGTGGCTGCTCTTCCAAGATTGACGGCGCATAGCAAAACCCTTCTTGGCAGGATGAGATTCTCACAACACCTGCTCAATATCAATCCAACCTTCACAATAAAACCGCCAAAATTCTGGGAAAAATGGAGAAATAAGCGAACAAAGTTAGATAATCATGCATACTCTGTAAGATCAGAGCAAGGAAGAGAAATTTCGCTGAAAATGTAGAGAAAGATTGCATCTTTGCAGTGTTTGTTGAATCAGAGCTGCTCTCCCACTCATTCAGTGTCTTATTCTCTCTCTTGTGAGAATTTTTTATATGCAATCTGCTCTCTGTGGTGGAGTTGAGTTGAGTTGGTGGTGCTGTTTTGGGCTTTTCTGGCTCATGGAAGCTGAGTCACCTCTCTTATTTAAAAAGATGCTCCACATACTGAAAAATTCTAGCAATGACAATTCAAGAAAAAGAATAGAGTTTATGCAAGATGAGATTAGTGTGGTTAAAAGTGGAATAAATGATTCTGTAGGGGTTTAATTGATATTTACCAAAGAAGAGGGGATAAAAGTGAAATCCCGGCATTTTTCATTTGATTTCACTCTCAGCAGAAGAAGTCACAACTCACAACCTCTGGCCTCCAGATTCTGACGCGGCGGCGGCAGCGGCGGCGGCGACGACGACGGAGTTGGATGCGGAAGTTTTAGTCGGAGTAATGGTTTTATGTCTATTTTGAATTGCGTGATTGTAATTCCTTTAGTAGGGGAGTTATTCCTAAAATTTGGAATTGGAAGGAGCGAATTCTGAGTGATGAACCGCTACGAACTCGATGTAAATGCAGGTTTCTAACGTTGCTGAAACGCGAAGTTGAAGCAGCTGCAGAAATTGAAGCACTGAGTTTTACAATTTTTTGTTAGTAAAAGGTGAAAAACCATGAACTGCTTATCACTTTAGAGTTTCGTTCACAATACTCGGATTTTACGGCGTGAAGATGATTATTGTTACTATTATTATTGGTAATTATTAATCAGACAGAGATCAATGGCGGATTTTACGACTTCGACACACAGAGCGAAGTGGATATTCACGCCTCAGGCTCTTGTAATGATTATTCGCTTACAACTTCTTATTTTTATTTTTTTTGGATGCTTGAAAAAATTGAGAGAGGTTTCTACTGTTAGATATGAACCTCAGCTTTTTGTTGGATTTTGCAGAAGGAGAAATACAAGGAGGCTAATAAACGAGCTAAGCAAGCACTTGAGAAGGTATGCTTGTTCTATTATACTTGAGAGAGTTTGAACAGTAATGTTATTCTTTCAGGGTTTAAGGTTTAGGTATTGGCAATATTAGGAATGGGATGTGAATTGGAATTGGATTTGTAGGCTTTAGAAATTTTAATTTTGGGACCAGGTAAATATGCAGATAAGCTGATCTAGATATTCTGCAGGAAGCATTGTCCTCTTGCCTTTTGAATGTATGTTTTGTTCAGCTTTAAAACATCTATTGGTCATGTAGTAGATAGATAGTCCTGCAACCATTTTGCATGAGGGTTCTAGCCAATTAACTGCCAAATTTAGTTTCCCGTTGCTGTTCTCAGTAATGCCGACTACTCTGGACCCTAAAAATCCTAGAAATTCTCTTTTGGATTTCATTTCTTGTCGAAGGTGAATTTCTTGAAGGAAGTTGAATTTCTTGAAGGAAGTTAAATTTGGAGAGGCATAAGCGTCAAAATTGTAGTCTGCGAACTAGTTGTAACTTGTCTGAGACGAGATTAATAGTTGATCTTCTAGATCTGATATCCATCAACATCAAACAAGCTGTATGGAGTTCACTTATCTTTTGAGATATAAGGATTAAGGAGAATGTTGATGTTGACATCCTATTGTCCAATTGTCTGCTTAAGTTTGCCATGAGTTGTTTAAAACTTATTGCAATTTTAGTGTTTTTGTGCGATATGACATTCCAAAAATGATGCTAAGATTGTGATGTGTGGTAAAAGTATGGAGCTACACGGATGGAAGTAGATGTTGATGGATCCTTTTCATATGCTGAACCACAAACTGATGCAAAGGCTAGTGGTAAGAGTTTATTTTTATTTTTATTGATCTTAGTGGACTTTGTTGTCATTACTGAATATCGTGGACTTGTTTGTTAAATAAAGATAACCACTTTGTCATTCCATGTCGCCATGTTCCTTGTGTTCAGCTGACAAGCACTCACGTCCAAAAGCTCTCAAGACAGAGGAAGAACAACTTTTGCGGGCCTTCTACGAGTTTAAAATCCAAGATGTTTGTGATGCCTTCAAGTTTCCACGTAAAATTCAGGTCATATGTCTCTGGGATAAATGCTAAGCAAAGTTTATATATGATTGTTATTCAATGTTATTCAAACTTATCGTTTCATGTTGTGCAGGCCACTGCTCTTATCTACTTCAAAAGGTTCTATTTGCAATGGTCTGTGATGGAACATCATCCAAAGAATATAATGTATTGCTGCTTCTTCATACCACTTTTCTTTAAGATTGGTTATTAATTGATTTTGAGATTGGAGATAATAATTATTAGAGAAGCAAGGCACCAGTATGATTAATTGCCATCTATTCCCACCCACCACCAAAACAAAATCAAAACACAAAACTGTCTCAATGTTACAAGTGAATATTGCCAGGATATGCTTAGACGCAAGGTTCTTAGCCTAAGAACTCTTGATTATATGTCAATTGATAGCTGAGATAGTTCATCGGCTTTGCAGGTTAACATGCATATATGCTGCTTGTAAGGCAGAGGAGAACCATGTATCAGCAGAGGAGCTTGGGAAAGGGATCGAACAGGATCATCATATGATTCTTGATAATGAAATGCTGGTTCTTCAGGCATGAATATCACATAGATTCACTGCTTCGAATCCATTGTACTTTTTTAATTGATTGATATTGTTTTCTGTCACTGCAGAGTCTAGGATTTGACCTCATAGTTTATTCACCATATCGACCACTTGAAGGCTTTATCATTGATATGCAGGTTCTTAATTGTAATTGTACATGACAAAATAAAGAACAAGAGTTATTTATTATACTGTTTCTTCAATCTGCAGGAGTTTGCTGATGCAAATGAGAGGCAGCCTGAGATTATGAAGGTCCCTTTCTCGTCGTACTTGACATGTTAAAGATTATTTCTCCTAATAAGACTACATTTCTGGTCTTTCAGTTATATCCAATGATCTGGTTTTATTCAAAAGTGATTAAAGCAAATTCTATTGGTTGAATTACATTGACTTTGTTTTAATCCGTCCAGTCCAATATATGACATCAGTCATGTTAAGTGATGAGTTATATATTCCAATTCGCATCTCATATACGTGAGTCAAAGGGCAGAAAAATTTAGTTTTAACATGAACGTCCCTGGTATCTTTTCCTGTCCTATTTATGTTTTAACACCTAAATCTATTAATTTTGGCTGCAGAATTTCCATGAATCTGCCAAAGCTGAAGTTGATAGAATTATGCGTACGGAAGCTCCCCTTCTATTCGCACCAGGACAGGTACAATTTGAATTAAATTTTTCTGATCTTTTATAGGCAGATACAGTAGCAAATTGGAGAAAGTTTTGTAGCTCCCGCTTTGTCATTATACAGTCTGAGGTTATGTTGCTTGTGGTTGGTTATTATCACATTTTCATGAGATTTTTGCATCCATTATTTTGATTTCTCTATCGTACTGGTTTATTAGCTATTTCTTTTCTTCCGCATTTGCAGCTAGCATTGGCAGCTTTACGAAGATCTTATGAGTTGCATAAAGCTATCGACTTCGAGAGGTTCAAAAGCCTCCAACCCTGAATAAATTATGTAGTGATGAATGCAAATTTATCTTAGGAAATAATTCTTTGACAGATACCTGAAAATTGTGCACTCTCGGCAGCATCGAGCTCAGGGCATTTTAGATCTCAACCTTAACATGAACGCAATTGATGGGCTGGTATAGTTTTCCCTTTCTATGTGTTTCATTATCCTAACTGTTAGATATAGTTGGCCGCATTCACTTGCTGAGTTGCTTTGGATGTTATTTCAATTTACAGATTAATAAGCTCGAGACCCCTACCTCGAAAGATGTAAAGCACATCGATAGGAAACTTAAATCATGCTTGGATCCATCTTCGCATGAGAAGTACTTACCATAAACTTATCATTTACACCCCCATCTCTCTCTCTCTCTCTTCATGTAAAACATGCTGCTTTCTTTGGCAGGAGCAAGAAACGAAAGCACAGATCAAAGGAGGGTTCGAACGAAATGCATGACATGTAAGGATGTTGAAGATAGGGGTGTACATCACATCAACATGTTTCAGTTTGTTTGCTTGTGCATCATACTTTGTCTTTTCAATTCTGGAAACTCCGGTCTTATCGGCAACAGCTGAAGTTGATACACAATGCTAGAGTGAAGTTTAGAGTTGTATTAAGGGAAGAAAATGATTCTATGAAGCTCATAGAGTGATGATATCCATTGTCCATTCAAGTATGGGCATTCTTCACCAAATTTTGGCTAGCTTTCACAACTTTGCATTGAGATGCATGAGCATGCGATTTTATGTTAAAAATATTTGTATTTGTGTACATTTAAAAGGTGCATGTATTCCATCAATTTGAATTGCTATAGAAGTATCAAACAAAGTTGAGTACTGAGCAGTGAACTAGATACCCTTTCTGAATCATTTACTTAACATTGTTTGTAATTTGAAACCTTGTCGAGCAACCTTGTAGTATTTATGGTATTTTTCTTGTAGTTTTCTATTGAAAAAGATATCATGAATTTACCAAAAGAGTGGTTCATTAAGATTATACCTTGTGTCTGTCTGTATGTATATGTACATATATATACAACAAAACTATAGTAAAACAATGTTATAATGTTATATATTTAATCTATATGTCATAACAAATAATCAGAATCAGCCAATTAGAAAACTGTATTCCTATGTGAATAAATTGTCACCAATTTTTATTTGTATTGATAGAAAACATCCAAAAGCATTGTACCATGAGCAGGCAAGTGCATATTATGCAAAACCACCACCTCCTCTCCACTAGTTTGTCACCTCATAACTCTCATATCAACTGCATCAAACACAAATCTTTGCACCTTCAATGTATTATAAAGTAGAATAAAAAAACAAACAAGTTTGTTCCTAGGCAAAGGGGCTACTATCTTGATCAATTCTAACACATACCAATATAGTTTTAAGAATTCTTGGACAACTCTTTGTAATGCATAACTTGTTTTTTTTCGCTCGTTGCCTTTGGGTGCGCTCTGGTTAGCTCGACAAGAAAGTGTTTGTTTAGCTGTCTTTTTTTCATCCTATGTAAGGCAACCATGGTGAGAATTATATGAGTCGAAACTAGCTTCTCTTTATTGTATAAACTTTTCTTACATAGAGAGAGAAAAAAAAGGCTCAAGAAGATAGAGAAGTGTAAAAGAAAATGGGAAAAGAATGTGAACCCACAAATTAAAGCATATATATATGTATGCATATCATGAATTTCTAGAGACGAAGAGATGTATCAACATCAGGACTTCCAAAGAAACTGTGAGGCCCTCTAACAGTTTGTTGGCCTCGGAAATGTGGTGTGTGATGATGATGGGAGGTCGAGTTGAGCCCGAGTGCTAGAGGGTCTTGATAAGCAGCGTTGTTTGAAGAAAACGATGAAACTCTCGTGACTGAATGGTCATGGCAAAGATCAGTTTCTTGAGGCATTAACCTGAGCATCTGTGTCTCTTCCCTCATCTCCTTCAACTTCTGCAGCTGCTTAAACCTTTCTTGAAGTAGCACTAATGATGAACCAACAATTGCTGGATCCTTGTTTTGCCTCCCCATTCTTGATGTCTCTCTCTCTCTTGTATGGTGTGTGTGTGTGTGTATTATATAGGAGAGGGGTGTTATTGTTTTTGCCACTGGTTTTGGAGCTTACCAATCAGCCTCTTGATTGATTCCAGTGTGACGAAATGAGGGAGGGAATCGGGCGACTGCGCAGCAAAATCCAAGAGAGAAATGCTTTAGAGAGTACTGAATTAATCTAGAGAGAGGGAGAGAGAGGTTGGTGAAGGCAAAAGGAGTTGAAGTATGGCTAAATGTTGAGGAGAAGAGGCCAAATGGTAATGGATATAGTAGTTGGAGGGATGTGTTTATTGGAATATGAGGTTGTGAGGTTGGGCGTCGGCTTGTTTTCAGCACTCTAATTACGCCATCATTGATGGTTCCATTCTTGTTGTTTTCTTGAGTCATTGATGATGATTTTGATCAGTTTATAGATTAGTATAGAAATTTGTAGAATAAACTGACATTTGACACCCTTTTAAACAATTCAAAATTCGATTCTATATCTGAAATTTTAGCCCCCTTTGCTTAGTTAAACCATTGAACCAAAATTTGGCTGCCTACTTGTGTACAAACACACAGTTTTTCAGCAAATAAACAAATGATGATATTTCCACGACAAAACTAGCCAAAGGAAATGACCATTGAATATGAAAGAGGCAAAAATGTTATGTTACATTAGCATCGAATGTAACACGAAATATAACAAATAAACCGAACCGAGAAACAAGACATTATGAACATTTTCTGTCAAGCTATCTTGGCCTTGATGGGGAGATCTTGATTGTTTGACAGTGCCAGGTAAGCCAAAACGACGATGACTCAAGTGCAAAACCGATAGAAAAACTCTCATCAGAGAATCACAGAGATCAACCAATTATTTGTAAGTCTGCCTAACAAGAATGTAGAAGCAATGTGAAACTGCAAAATTCCTACTTGCTTCACAAAAGAATCATTCAATTTTACATGCTAAGACTGATGTGAGCTCTAGAGAATACAAGGGGTATACAGAAGACCAAGTCGAACAAACATGAGTCCCAAAGAATTGTATCGCGAAAATCCAACAAGTGAGGGAAGCCATTGATGTTTTTCCCTGGTTGCAATAATATATTATGAGTTGATTCAACTGGTTCCAATTGCATTCTTGAATATGTAGATATGGCTCTAAAAGTGTACATACTTTACATCCAAACTGTATGCAAGAGCCCAAATGAGAATCATCTGGTTCAATGTCCATTAGCACCACGTCATATGCAGAGACAGTTAACAAGTGATGCCACTGCCAAATGTCACAGGTTTGAGTAACTCTGAAATACCAAAATTTTGCCACAATATAGAACCAGAATTCAATACGTATGGAAAAACCCTAGTTGTGAAAGAACAAGATCCATCTAAACACCTTTTACCTAATTATTGTCCTAAAATAGCATTGACCCAATTTCATTTGTTGATCCAACCAACCAAACTTCCAATTTTTGCATACTAAGTGATAGTTAATTCATTTATCTATACATGTTATAAAACTTCGAGTGCGTGCATATTAATCATCAAACCAGTAGACACACACACACACACATATCAATGGGGTGCATTTGCTTACATCCAAGTGATGGACTACATGATCTGAGGCAAATCTCATGCATCCAATGATCATTGCACCCCACTATTGAGCGACACTTATACAGCATTAGATGGTTGGCATTTTCTTTAGCCTTGTCCTAATATGATGTTACCTTTTGCTCAAATAGTACAATTCTAGAATTCAAAGCACTTCCACGAGGCAACGCAGCAAATTTGCTATTATTTCGTAATGGCGACTTATAGTTATAAATGTTGCAATTACCACAAAATCTAGTTAAAGATTTGAGTACAAAAATAACAAATTTAAGGTCAATATATTACCTGAAATTATTGGTTAACCGAGCAACCAGGTCATATCTCTCATTCTCGAATGACAAATTGATCAGTGGGATCCCAAAAATTGGGCAACTCCATAGTATCTTTGTGAGCAATGTATGGCCTATACGACAATTAGAACCCTAAAGAAACCAAAACCAAACAGATATTAAAACAACAAGAAGATTACTGCAATGAAACTCGTGTTTCTGAAGGTGCTATACTAGAACATGAAAAACAAAGAACTGACAAATATATTAATGGAATAACATGATCAGCTTACCACTTATTTGATTGTAACTTGCAGCTTAAAAACCGTTCACGAGATGCTGCAGAAAACTTACCCTTGTTCAGAAAATACAAGGGCTATCAAATAAGAACATATTTCCATGACAAAAATGTGTTTTCTTTCACTTTATCACTCAGGAAACATTATCCTGGTTTTTGGTCTCCTAGGACTTGCAATTCATCAGAAACTTGGTTCTGTAAGATAGATTTGTCAGTATTAGACATTTCCTTTGCTAGCATTAGATGTGTCTGCTTGCTAATAGGGACATTCTTCGAGTTCATTGCATGAAGAAAATTCAAGCATAATTGCGATTCCCCGCCCTTTAGCAGGCAGTCAATCAAGACAGTCCAAACAATCTCATCACCATTCCACTGTTTCTCAAGCATGCCATTGAACACCTCTTCAGCCTCTTTTGTCCGTTGTCTTGAACAAAGAGCTGATATAAGAGCTGCATGAACTGATAAAGGGAGGTCGAAACCACTACTGTTAAGCAGATTAAGTGTCTCTAGAGCAGTATCTACTCTCAAATTCTTGCAATAAGCTTTGAGGAGAGAGCAATATATAGCCTCAGTAGGAGTCTGCCCTTTCTCCTTCATAAATTTTACCAACAGATCTGCCTCATGGCTTCTGCCACCATGACACAGACCATCAATTAAGATAGAAAATGTATCAATAGAAGGTTCACAGCCAATCTCGGACATCCTAACTAGTAGATTGCAGAAGGAATCAACAGTAACTTCTCTTTCAACTAAAATATGACTGGGCACAGTTTCATGTTGCACTGCGATTTTTTCAGCAACTATCTGACTCTCCCTCTGTATCCCTTTGAGCAACACACAGTAGGTCCTGTAATTTGGGGTGCAACCTGCATTTATCATCCGATGAAGCAGAGAAAATGCATGATCTAGTCTACCTACAGATACAAAGCCATCAATCAATGAGGTATATGTGACCACATCTGGATATAATTTTTTCGCCACCATCTCTTCAAGCAAGATCTCTGCATCATCAACACGGCCTTTCCGGCACAGACCATCGATCAATGCACTGTAGGTATACAAGTTTGGCAAGATATTCTTTCTCTCCATTTCTCGGAGAACCTTGAATGCAAGGTCTAACCCTCCATCCTTGCAAAGACCATCAATTAGAGTAGTATATGTAATCACATTGGGAAGCAGACCATCTTCTGCCATGTCATTGCATAGTTTCTCTGCTTCAGACAACCTATATAGTTTAGACAGACCATTAAGAACAGCATTGTAAGTCTCTATATTTGGATGGCAACCAACCTTTTGCATCCTCTTAAGCAAAACCAATGCATCGTCAACTTTCCCTTTCTTGCAGAGGCCATTGATTAGAGTGGCATAGTTCACCAAATTTGGGTTCAAACCTTCCTGCATCATTTCCTCAAATAATGCAGAAGCCACATCAAGCCTATCTCCTTTGCAAAACCCATTAATGAGTTCTGAATATGTATACTGATCAAGTTTACATCCATTTTCCTTCATCACCTCCATCAACCTACTGGCATTATCTAGATAACCACATCCGACGTATCCATTGATTAGAGTGTTATACGTGATCGTATTGGGAGGGGGACCCTTCTTCAGCATTTCACCAAATAGAGTCATAGCCCTTTCAACATTTTTTATCACACAGAAACCATTGATCATAGCATTATAAGTTTCCGTTTTGTCCAAAAGACCATGATGTTCCATCCACTGAAAGATTTTAAAAGCAGCATCTACCTTTCCTCTCTCACACAGTTTATGTATCAGAGCATTATATGTGACTGTGGTAGGAACCAATCCATCCCTCACCATCTTGTGATACAACCCTATTGCTACCTCAAGCTGGTTGGATTTTGCTAATCCACTGATAAGGGCCGTGTACGTCTGCACATTGGGTACAGTACCCCTCTCTCTCATGCTTGCAACAAGAGAAACCGCCTCATCTACACACCCATCTTCAAGCAATGCTGTGATAGGAACTGTGTAAGTGTAAACCGTAGGTCTGATACCATTCTCAATCATCTCCTCAATCATACACAAAGCCTCATCAACCCTTCCATCATTACATAAACCATTAATAAGTGTACTATACGTCACCGCATTGGGATCAATCCCTTTCTTTAGCATCTGATCAAAAATAACAAACGCTTTATCCAGATTTCTGTTCCTACAGTGCCCTAGAATTAAGGACGTATAAGTGAACACATCAGGAAACATTTCATACTGATAAAGCTGAGCCAAGATAATCTCAGCCTCCTTCACCTTCCCCTTCTTACATAGAATATTAATCATGGTATTCAAAGTCAACAAACTGGGCTTGATCCCACTACTCAATATCTCCTTATACACATTCAGAGCTGCAACAGCCATATTAAATTTCCCCAATTGAATCAAAAGAGAATTAAAACTATATAGACTATAACAAAAGCCCTTACTACCAATCTCATTCAAGAAATTAACAACCCTCCTAATCTCCCCCTCATCTCTGCTAGCTTTAATCATCAGAATCCTCACATGGTCAGCAGGCGCAAAATTTTGATCTTTAACAAGCCTATTCAACATGGACATGTAACAGCACATATCATGACTGTATAAATGCCACTTAGAAACCCAATAAAAAAACTGCAAAACACAATCGGAGTTGGCGTGGGTTTCAATGATTCGAGCGACGTGGAAAGGTTTGAGCTTTGGCGTCAAAGCTTTCAGCTCCGAGCTCCCTCGCCATGGGATACGCGGATTGGATAGTATTTCGCAGACTAGTTGGACTAGATTTGGAAAGCCCTGACTTTGGAAACCGGGATTGGGGGAGAAACTGAGGAGACGGCGGCAGCGGCGGGTGGACAGTAAATTCGGATAGGTGAAGTGGGGTTTAAGGGGTTTTAACATCTCGAGAAAGAAGGCCGCCGGAGGTGCGGGATGCGGCGGCGGCGGCGAGAGAGTTCATGAATCGCTAATGCGGCGGAGGAGTTGAATGCCATAAAATGAGGTGGCGCATTGATGGAGGGACTGGGGAACGTGGAAAAGGGCAAGCCACAGCTAGAGGAGAGAGATGGGGGTGTTGTGTACTTGTGTTACTTATTTTTGTATTTTCTAAATTTCAAGGTTTGTAAGATTGTTAAATGCTAGGGTTGTATCATATTAGATAGATATTGAAATAAAATAGCAATTTTAAGTATTATTTTAAAAACAATAATTAGTAAATGGAGACTATGGTCATATTATATGCACGCACAACATTTGGGAAATAATCAAACAAATTTATAGATATAAAAAGGTGGTTTTTTTAAATAATAAAATATGATTTAAGTAACAAGTGCTCGCGAATATGGTCATACGAATACACCCATTTATCAATTAATATGTTCGAGTTTATTTTATTGATGTTAAGTATTGGAAAAATTACAATTATACACTTATTTGCAAATTTATGCTATAATTTTTAAAATGTGTTAATTGTAACACCAATTTTTTATTTATAACAATTTTTATTTCTTGTCAAGTTTGTCCACTCAATGTGATTAATAAGTTGGTGGATCAGATTAGGCTTTGCCAAAAATTCCAGAATGTGGATCTGAATATTAATTGTCCGCAGCATTATGGTAGGTAAGTGAAA
>JAYDZE010540391.1:0-14665 GCA_034509125.1 Monilaria moniliformis
TTGATATATTAAAATTATTTAAAAAATTACAGAAAATATTTTATATTTCATAGAGAAAAAATCATCATTTTTTATTTTTTATAATATATTATTATTTTTATTTTATTTATATATATAATATTTAAATAAATAAAAAATTATATTATATGTGACACATGTCACTACAACAACAACTTTTTTTTTTGACCTTGAGGCTCTTGGAGCCTTAGGTCAAACAAATCATCCAACTTTTTTTTTAATTAATAGTTTTGTCTTGTAGTTGGTGACCCTTGGCCAAGGGTCACCAATGGTGGTAGTCTAAGGCTTCGCCGCCTCCTTTCAACAGTGCTTATCCCTTTGTTGGGTACGTCTGATATCATCACCGGGCGGCCCCTGTTAATTCGAGGCTCGAGCGCGGCCTTCTTTTTCACTATTCGAAGAGGTTAGTGTATCGCACGAAAAGGGTGCGATAGTGGAACCGCGTCCAACAGTAAATCCCGATCGTAATGATTTTTCTGTCCATACCCTCGCTCATTGTTGATTTTGTTCTGTGTTCGTTCGCCGATGAAAGCAATTTAGCCACCTCTTTAGCCGCTTTGAATGGATTTCCGGCCATCTCTATTTTGCACCGCTCGATTGGTTGTTGATTTTGTTTGATTTGGGATTTTTGGATTCAATTTTGATTAGTCGCTATGATGATTTCTTAGACAAATGTTCGGCTCCTTCATTCCATCTATTGTGCTCCATCTCTGTTCATTGTGTACGTTAGCTTCGAATTTGGCTTTTTTTATATTGGGTCATTGGCTTGCTTGTGTGTTTATTTGTGCACTTTTTGTTTTGCTTGATTTTGGGTTCGTTTGTCGGCGAACGAAATCTGGCCATCCTGCGTGGTTTTCGGTCACCACTTTGGCCGCTCTGAATGGGTTCTTGCGTCCTCTCTCTTGTACCCTCACCGGAAAAGTCACAGAGATCGGTGTAAGAAGAAGTTGCTCAAAGTCAGGAAAGTTTAAGATAAATTAGGTTATTTACTGGATGTAGATCGGATATATTTAGTGATTTTTTATTTATTATATTTTTGTGTGTGGAGGATTCATCATTTCTATTGTTGAACTATATTAGGGCATCCGCAGTGGGGCAGATCCATCTTGTCTTGGCGGGACGGGACAACGACGGGGCGCGCTGCAGGGTGGAGGGCGAGACGGGCGTCGCGAGGCGAAGGGAAAGAGGGCGGGCCGCTCGCCACGCGCCCTCGCCTTTGCGACCAATCAGAAAGGTGCGTGTCGCCCACTCGCCCCCCTGCGAGTGAGCGACTTTGATGCAGTTTTAAATTATTATTTTTTGTTAATTCGAAAAATTCGATTTTAAAAAAAAAAATATGCAACGGAAAAAAACGGCTAGTTTAATTTTTTAAAATCCTCTCATACTACTATAAATACCCATCCTCTCTCCATTTCAATTCCACACAAATTTTTTCTGTTAGTCTCTCATCTTTGAAATTCCATAGTCTCATAGCTTTCGGCAAAATGAATCCATACCACTTTGGCTCCGACTCCGACGATTCTGACAACGAGAGCGCGAAACAACTTCTGTCCATGTTTCAAGCGGCGACTGCAAATTATTACTTGCAGCCTCCTCCGATGGATCCTCCCGTCGTACACACCAGAAGGTACGTGCACCGGGAACGAGAGGTTGCCGAAGCTCGACTGATTACGGATTATTTCTCCGACCTGTAACGTTGGGGGGACGATGTTTTCCGGCGTCGGTTCCATATGGTCCCCTTCACAACTGATTAGCGTTTCCATTATGTAATTTTCCTCTTTCAATAATGTGTTCATCAGATTTTTAATTGTGTAATTTTTGATTTTTAATTATGTAATTTATCGATTTTTAATTATAATTTTTAATATTTTAATAAAATTTGTCTATTTTATTAAATTGAAAATTGAATTTAATTAGAAAATATAATAAATATAATAAATAAGAAATAAATAAGAAATAAATAAGAAATAAAAAATGGACCCATGAATAGTTAATGGAAGGCATGATTAAGGAATGAGAAGTGCATGTGTTGTCTCTTAGTTAAAGGATGAAGTAAAAAGTGGTATGAGACCCAGGAATAGTAGATGAATAGTGTAAGAGATTGGACGGTTAAGGGATAAGACTGTGGATGACCTTAGTGACTTGGATTTTCTGCATTTGGAAATGACGGGGACTTAATTATGCTGATAATCTCCATCAGTCTGTGTATAATATGTTTTGCTGTTATTAAGATGATGTTATCTATGACTTAATTTTACTTTATGGTATTTTGAGATTAATTGAAGTGGCATTCGACTATATTCACAGAGGTTTAGGAAGATTGATTCGGACAAATGGGAGTTTGCAAACAAAGGGTTCCAGCGGGGCAAGAAGCATTTGCTCAACTATATCTCGAGGCGAAAGCAGAACTTCCAAATTAGTCAGAAACAACCCAGGGTGGATTCAACCAAGCATAAGACTGAGGCAGAAATTGAGAAAAAATTGAGGAGGAGGATGCTTATGTGGTTGTGGCATTTGTATCTCACATCGAAAAATGAAAATAAAATTCTCTCACATGAACGATGTCATTTAAACAAATATAATCTTTCACCTATTCACGGGCCCAACTTTGAATATGAGCATTGTGAATTTAATATTTATTTATTTTTTTTAAAAATTAGTTTTTATAAATAAAAATTATTTTTTATTTATAAAAATTGATTTAAAAAAAATTAAAAATACGAAACACGGCCGGCCGAGACACCTTGCAGTGTAGTCGCGGGTGCAAATGCGACTGCACTGCTCGTGCCCTTTTTTTTTTTGAGAGAAAGCAAAGTTTATTCATCCGAATCCGCCATTACAATATTACTTAACCATAATGGAAACTTATCTAGCCAAACTATTTCTTTTTCGACTCCTGTATCAACTCGGGCTAAAAGATGGGCAGCCTTGTTTGCTTCTCTATACATGTGAGAAACTCGTATAAGACTAAACCTCCACGCAGTCTGTATGATATCTCGTACGTCTTGCGGCAGGTATTCCATTCCTTCACGTTCATCCACCATTATCCTTGCTGCTAGTGCCGAGTCCGTAAACACTTCTATAGGGGCAGCCTTCATCTCCACACTAAAAGTGATACCCTCCACAACCGCCAGCATTTCAGCTATCATCACATTGGAGCGTGGCTTCGTTTTCTTTGCTTTGGCTGCTATCACTTTGCCGTTCCAGTCCCGTATGATAACTCCAACTCCAAAGGAACCACCAATCGGGTCGTGATTTGCATCCACATCAACACGGTAAGACCCCCAATTCGGCTTCCTCCATCTCTTTTCTCCACATGTGAAGCCGAGGCTTCGGGTCATCATGCACGTATTTCTGGCTGTCAAGTGCGCGTCATAAAGAGCCTGGCAGTTCTCACTCGAAGGTCGTTGTCGCATGTTGCTTTCGTCATGTTTAATGCCACACACAAAGTTCCATATCTTCCATAACATTAGACACCAAATGGCGTAGTCTTGTTCCCCCATCGTGGTGTGGATGGCTTCGGCCAGGCCACTCACTTCCTCCATACTTTTGTTGCACATTATGCTCCAGAATTTGCTGGATTTCCATATTTCCTTTACCCGAGGGCAGTATATGAGGGCATGTCCAGTCGTGGCTCGTCGATCCCAGCATAATTCGCATGTTCCATCCGTGGGTACATGGTGGCGTTGTAGGTTGGCTGACGTCGGAAGGTAGTTTTTAAAAGCTCTCCACAGGAAGATCTTCACTTTGGGCAGTATTGGAGCTTTCCATACGTGGGTTATCCACCATTTTGGTTCCTCCTCACTCGGTCCCTGATCTTGATCATATTGGCGCCTGTGTAGTCTATAAGCAGACCGAACCGAATAATGGCCGTTTGGTTCTAGGCTCCACCATCTTTCATCCATTTCTCCATGCTCCGCAATTGGCGTCACTAAGATAGCCTCCGCCTCATGATGTAGGAATTTTGATCTTAAAGTCTGGGCATTCCAATCTCCTGCATCGGTAATCAAAGTATTGACAAGAGTATGTTGAAGTTCCTCCCTACCTTGGTCATTGATTCGTCCTTCGTGCAATCCGGTGATCCATCGGTCCCCTAGAATCCGAACTGTGCTTCCATTCCCGATTTTCCATCTTAATCCTTTTTCCAGAAGATCACGGCTTCCTATGATGGAACGCCAGACATAAGAGCTTTGGGAGGTTGTTTTAGCGGTCAACAAATCACCGCCCCTAGCATACCTTGCCGAGAATATTCTTGCAGCTAACGACTTCGGGTTCGTTATCATTCGCCATAGCTGCTTAGCAAGCAAAGCTTGGTTAAAGCTTCTTAAATCACGGAAACCCATTCCTCCTCTCGACTTTGTTTGGCATAACGATTTCCATGTTGTCCAGTGTATCCGCTTCTTTTCCTCCTGCTGTCCCCACCAAAAGTCGGCACAAATTCGATGTATATCCTCGCATATGCCATTCGGAATCTTGAAGCACTGCATCACATAAATGGGCATGGCTTGAAGGACAGCCTTGATTAAAATCTCTTTTCCCCCGGCCGAGAAATCTCGTTGATTCCACCCAAGAAGCCGTTTTTGAACCCTATCCTTCAGGTATCCGAATTGAAGACGTTTCTGTCTCAGGGAGAAGTTCGGCATTCCTAAGTACATCATGGGCCCGTTATCCATTCTAACGCCCAGCATGTCTCTGAGTCTTTCCCCTTTTGTGATATTCAGGTTTGGGCTGAAAGAAATCGACGATTTATCAAAATTTATTCGTTGTCCCGAAGCCTTCTCATACATCTTCAGAATCTTCATTATTTCCAGCGTGCAATTCTCATCCGCTCGGAAGAAGAATATACTGTCGTCGGCGAAGAAGAGGTGTGTTATGCATGTAAGTCGTGGAGCAATCGGAATGCCCTTAACCAGCTTCAAACTTTCAGCTCGTTGCATTAGAGAGGATAGTCCCTGTGCACATATGACAAATAGGAAAGGTGATAAAGGATCGCCTTGACGGAGTCCCCTCGATGGAATAATGTCTCCGTAAACCCTGCCATTGAGGAGAAAAGAGAATCGAACGGACTTTACACAGCGCATTATTGTCTCCCGCATTCGTGCCGGGAAGCCCATCGTCTCCAACATCGCTTCGAGGAAGGCCCATTCAACCCTGTCATAGGCCTTACTCATATCAACTTTCAAGGCCGCATACCCCACTTTGCCTTTCTTTCTCTGCCGTAACCAGTGTTGGCACTCGAAGCTGATTAGAATGTTGTCTGTAATCATTCGACCTTTGAGGAAGGCGCATTGTATTTCATCAATAACATTTCCTAGCACCTGTTTCAAACGATTGGTTATCGCCTTAGTCACAATTTTATATGTTGTGTTACAAAGGCTGATCGGCCTATACTCTTCAATCTTGTTGGGTTGTTTAATTTTCGGGATCAGGCATAGTAAGGTATCATTCCATTCCTTGCATTCCCCTCCGTTATTCAAAATGTGCAGCACCTCCGCCGTTACTTCATCACCAATTATCGGCCACAGGTTTTGAAAAAAGCGCGCGTTATAACCATCTGGTCCCGGCGCTTTGGAAGGATGCATATCAAAAACTGCCTCCTTAACATCTTTTGCATCATAGTTCCTATCCAGAAATCGGACATCATCCTCTGAGAGCCTAGCCTGGACTGCCTCAGTTACTCTTGCTATATCAATTGATTGTGGCTGGTTAGTGGAGAAGAGATCAGTGAAATAACCCTTGATGATTCTAGCTTTAGCGTCCTCCTCTCGAATGTGAACCCCCTGTTTGTCTTGTAAGGTCACGATTGTATTCTTCCTCCTCCTTTTTGAGGCTTGGGCGTGGAAAACTCCAGTGTTTCTATCCCCATTAGCAAGCCATGACATCCGAGCCCGTTGTTGCCAGTGGATCGCCTCACTTTCAATCGCCTGCTCAATACGTTTTGTCAAGGCAATAATGCTTAAGTGTGTATTCTTTCCACCCTTTTGATTCAACAGATGTTGTCTCTGCTGTTCCATGTTTTTTATCTCTTTAGCTCGTGCTCGGAATTTTGTTGACGCCCATTTTCGTAGATAGTCTTTACTCCTTTGTAATTTCCTTACCACTGGCCCCATATTCTGTAGGGAACTCCATTCACACAAGAAGTCCGGTATAAAGCACTTTTCTAGCCACCACTTGTCCTCAACTTGGAAACGAGAATGCCCCTTGTTGGTGAGGAGTTCATTATCTGGCGTGGTGGAGCAAAGAATTGGTCTATGATCGGAACCGTGAAAATCCAGTGCCTTCGTCGTTGTCGTCCCGATTTTTCTTTGCCATTCTGCATTCACCAAAAATCTATCCAGGCGTTCATATATCGGCTCGTCCCTCCTTTGATAGAACCATGTGAAGCCTCTGTCGGGACATGTTACCTCATTGAGTCGGCAATACATAACGGTATCACGAAATTTAGCCATTTGTGTCCATGACCGTTTTCTGCCTCCATCTTTCTCTTCGTCCGCTAGGATTTCATTGAAATCGCCCCCTATTAGCCACGCCATTTCTGTGCCATAGTCCATATCGGATAAGCGCCGCATCAATTCCCACGAGAAATGACGATTATCTGCCATCGGGTTTCCATAGAAACCGGTGAATCGCCATCTATCGTTGTTCCCCTCTACTATGCAATCAATATGTCCCTCGGAATAGGACTTAACCGTCACCTCTACTGACTCATCCCAGAGTAGTGCTAATCCCCCCTTCGAGCCCGTAGCATTCACATTAAATACTCCCTTCATTCCAAGATTATTCTTCCATCGCTTGCACCTTTTTGATTCGAGCTTAGTTTCACTGAGGAAAACTATGCTCGGGGTAGTTTGGGCGATTAATCGCCGCAGTTGGTGGAACGCGGTCGTACTACCCAGTCCGCGCGCGTTCCATAATAGGCAATTCATAATGTTCGGCGGGGCTGCATCGCAGCCTCCTCCGTTAAATCAATCTCATGATGTCCCTTCGTCCTGATACATAGTTGTTTCTGTTTAGAAATTTGCTCCTCTATTCCTGCCATCGTACCTTCCCTCTTGGAGCCACTGCGTTTATGGTTTCCTTCGGCCTCCTCTTGCTGTTTCTTCGTGTCGCTCACTCTCATCTCCCGAGCTTGTCTTTTCCATCCTTTTTTCTTCTTAGTTGGAGATGCGGTTGGCGTGGTCTCTCCTGTGGTATTTATTCTTTGTTTTCCTGGGATTGGTTTCATGGACCTTTCCTCCATATCATCCGTTAGTTCCAGCATCTTTTCTCCATTGTCCACAAGGTTTTGTGGCTCTTGAATCGCATCTGGAGCATTCACAACATGTGTGTTCGATCCTTCTTTTCCGATCTTGGTAGAGGGTATTGGAAAGGAGGAGCTTGATCCCTCATTGTCATGTCCCATAGGCCGGCGACGTCTATATTCAACAGTTTTGCCTCCCTTTACCCTTTCTATTTTTTTGGGTTAATTAAAATCTCAAAAACATAAAGTCTAATAATTAAACAATCAAGGGAACTTAATGATTGTTAACGAAAAATAATAGTACATTAAGAAACAAAAGCTAAACTTTTTATATGAAGTTTTGTGTTTCATTTGGTAATTTTATCAAATACTCCGTATAATTCGTGGTCTCACTTAATATACTCTGACCGACTAGAAATCATAAAATAAAAAAATTCAAAATATCTAGAAAGAATATCTAAAAAATATAAGTTCACAAAGATCGTTTCCGACAAGTTGTTGTGGCCCATATGGGTTAAGTAAGGATGAAATTTACTTTCTCTCTATAAATATAGTGTAGAACAACTGAATGTGCCCACAAACGCGAAAACATGGGTGCTCCCACCACTCTTACATTCTCACTCATAATCCTCTCTCTCATATATGTCTCAACCCCAAGCGCCGCCTCCGCCGCCACAAGCCCGGCGGCCAGCTTCATCAGAAGCTCATGCAAAGCCACCACATACCCCGCTGTGTGCGAGAAATCCCTGTCAACATACGCCTCCTCAATCAACAAGAGCCCGCGGCAGCTGGTGATGACGGCGCTGACAGTGAGCGTCGACACGGCGGAATCAACCAAGTCATTCGTGGCGAAGGTCACCAAGTTCCGCGGGCTGAAGCCCAGGGAGCGCTCCGCCATCAAGGATTGCTTGGAGGAGATCAGCGACAGCGTCGATAGGCTGAGCAAATCGGTGAAGGAGCTCAAGAACATGGGCCGGGCCAAGGGCCCGGAGTTCATTTGGCACATGAGCAATCTGCAGACGTGGGTCAGCGCCGCGCTGACGGATGACTCCACTTGCTCAGACGGGTTTTCGGGCCGGGCCTTGAATGGCAGGATCAAGAATTCCATCAGGGGCCGGATGACCAATGTGGCGCAGGTCACCAGTAATGCGCTCGCACTCTGCAACAAGTTTGCGGACAAGTATTAACTCGTGATTATGCTTTTTAAGTATAAAATGTGTTTTCTTTTTTAGTTTATTGAGTGATTTTGTCTGTAGGTGTTTTTAGCCTTGTTGTTTGATATAATGATGGTGCTCTCGCCCACGTTTTGTATTATAATTAAATTATTGTGATATGTGAAATTGAATGGTCTTTATCTTCTTTTGCTGCAAAAAGAAAAAAGAAAAAAGAAAAATTATATATCCTTCCCTATGAATATATATATGTACAGAAATAACTGTTTCCAATAATCAAACCTGTATATAGGAAATGTACAATTTTACTATTATTATCCCTAATTATATAGCATTGGAATTGAAGAAGAAAAAATAAACATTAGGAATGAAAAAAAAAAAATATTGTACCATGGAATTCAGAAATGAATCACTTATTGAGGAAAGGTAGAGCAAAAATTAAATGCAACATCCGTACAGCCAATGGCTAATTAATTTGTTGTGGTTATTGAATAAGGAAAAGATAAATGTATATAACTGTACATATATAATAATTTTAATTTTAAATTGAATTGAATAAGTTTTATTTAAATTAATTTTATTATCAATTATATTATTTTTTTTACTAAATTGCCCCTATTATATTTTCAAAGATATGATTAAAAAATTAATTTGATAGATCCTTCAAACAAAATCACAAAATTGATTTTGAGATAAATATGTAGATATCCAATGGAAAAATTAATCTTTTTCTAAATCTATAAATATCTAATTTTGAAAAATTATTTTTTTCTTAAATTATTATAAAAAGGTAAATATATAATATATTAATTTTTTAAATTAATTAATATTTATAAATTAATTTAAATATAAAATATCTAAAAATTATCTATGTACAATTTATCTACATTTATCACTAATTATTAAATAATAGCCGTTGGTGGGCTAGATTGCAGCAGTACCGCCGTGAAATCCGCGTACCTACAAAATAGTAATTAAATGCGTCACGGGCTTTAATGTCTATTAATTAAATATATTTTTATATCTATTTGCCACAGGCGAGGCACAGCTTAATTCAGTTTGAGTATCACAAGTCACGATATTAGATTCCATTATACATTATATCAATTAATGTATAACACAGTAAATCCTAGGCTCCTAGTTGATGAACAATTCCATTGAATTAGGGATCTAATTAGAATGAAAACAACGGTGTGGTCAATTCAAATAAAAAATAGCTAGCGATCATATTGATTTTTTATTAAACGTTTTCGGCCATCGAATTATACATATTATGAATAGGAAACTTGTCTTTATAATTTGATTATAATAAATATATATACAACTTTTATCACATTCCAAAAAGTATTAAATAAAAATAAAATGAAAAGACTATTACAATTATTCTCTCAAATTTTGAAATAGAACACTTCTTAGAAAAAACAGAAAAAACTAAATAGGATACTAAAAAAAAAAGGGAAAGAAAGATGGAGTCTTGGAGAGGTGATTACGCAAATAAAATATTATTAAACAATTTGTAGGGAACTGAAATACAATTTATACCAATAGTGAAATCTCGAGTAATTCACTAAGGATACGAGAAAAGAGAAAAAAGAAAAAAGTGGAAAGAGTTGCGAATTTAGGAATAGACAGAAAAGAATAAGAAAATGAAAAAATGAAAAGAAAACAGTTTTATTAGGCGGGAGTGTTAAAGCTGTTATTGTGGACCAATTTGGCCGTCAAAGATTATGGGCTGCGACGACCACCACCACCACCACCACTCCACCCATATGTAACATCACTTATTTGACTCCTCGAGATTGCAAATCCACACAAACATTACTAAATTATTCGATTAATTTTAAATTCTCGAAGCCACCCATCCCTAACTTGCACTTCTGTAACAGATTGGTTCTATTTTTATACATTCACGTTTCTTTCGTCACATTACAATATCCTTTTTAAATATAACTTTCTATCTCAAAATGATGTAATAAATAAAAGACTGAATTTGAGTGATAGAAATATATGCGGTGTAACAAGCTATAAGTTATAACAGAGTCTCGAGCCATTGTATAAAGTTACTAATTCTGAAATAAAATGAAAGATTTACAGTGATTTTATATGAAATAATATAATAAATAATTTATTATTGAATAGGGGCTAAAGAGGTGGCGAGGATTAAATTCTAGATAGAACTTCGAAATTGGTACTTGAAGATGGGGTTGCACCTTTGCGGTCTCTAAAATCGAAAAAAATCACAAAAACTCTCCCTAAATTAAAAATATCACATTTCAGATATCTGAATAAGACATTTTTTCTTTCGAAAAAGCCCCTCACCCTTCAAGGGTATTATTGTAATCTCATTCATGTCTCGCTTTCACACGTCCCCATTAACCTGCAAAAAGTAACTGCCCCCACTTTTTTTATAATGATAATCTGCAGAAAGTGAGTTTTATATTTACTTCTCTATTCTATAAATGGATATATATATGCAGAGTTTGTGCATGTATAATATTTTATTATTTGTTTATCACTTTTGACTGACACATATTTAGTGAGTGAGAGTCTCTTCATTTTTGTCTCCATATTTCTTTTTCTACGAGATAATAACACCACAGAATCCTTACACCATTTTTTCTCCCTATGTTTCATACGTAAGTTTGAGAGGGAGATTGTCTCCATATTTCTTCTTCTCTTGTACGAGATAACATCACGCAACATTAGACAGTTTGAAAAAAATAGAAAATGGCTTCGAAGACAAAACTTGGGCAACCCCGCATCCCTCCGCATTCCAGCCATTCTAGATTTAGATGACGCGACGTGGGAGATTCGAGGATGGAACATCAGCTTGTCCGACCCAGTACTCGAAAATGGTAAAAAAAAAACATTCTAAATTGTGTATTGTACGATTTATTTCACATTTAGTACCTGAAAACTAAAGTTCAATGAGGTCCTTGCGATGTGATGGGATAATTTTGTAAATCATGTCTGTCATTTTGTTTGGTGAAAGACCTAAACAAGAACGGATTGATTATTTTTTCATTGTTTGTTTCAAAACAGAGGGTAAACCAGAATTATTTTATGTGGCCATTCACCATGGTGGTGTATTCTACGACAACAAATACATTGTGGGGAAAGTGGATTACGCTAACAACTACAATGTTGATAAGTTCAAGCTAACTGATCTATCAAGTATATTGATTACTTTGGGTCATAAGAAGGAAACGGTCTGTGAATTTTACTATTGCAACCCAGATACTAGCCACGCATGCGTAGGGACTAGAACATGGCATCCCATGCGGCCCCTAGTCAATGAACCGCACCTGGAGAGGTTCTTGTCAGTGGCTGCAATGGGTGGATGCCTCATCCACGTGTACTCGATGAAGATTACAAAAGTAGAAGCTCTAATCAAGCAGACGGTGGATGAGGAGCAAGATTTCGAGGATTTCTATAAAGAACCAAGTTCTAGAGTAATGATAGAATAGATAGAAGAGCCTAAAGTAGATTGGCCGAAGCCCAGATCCAAGCCGAAGAAAAAACTAAAACCATTGTTGATTGGATGGTATGAGAAAGATGACGAATTTGAACAATTTATGGAGACAAGTTTGGAACAAGATATGGAGAGAAGAAAGCAAGATGAAGCAGAACATGTAACTGAGAATCTGATTCAATAATTCAATGTTGCGTCCGCTGCTGAAGTTGTTGAAACTAAGAAAGAATCCGCTGCACTTGATACAACAGATCTAGTTATTGAAGATCGAGGTACTGGCTTTGCAATTTTGTTCATTAGGTTTTTTAGAGTATGAGTACATGCGTTGATATTTATACAAAGTTTGGGTCCGTAATATGTGATTTTTGTTTTAGAGTAGGGGGTACATGCGTTGATATTTATTCAAACTTTGGGTATGTAATTTGTGATTTTAGTATTACCGTGTTTTAGAGTAGGAGTACCTGCGTTGATATTTATTCAAGTTTGGGTACGTAATTTGTGATTTTAGTATTACTCTGTGTTCCGTCTTAGGATACATTTTGGCTGAGTTTGGGTACTTAGTGTGTGATTTTTAATTCATGTATTTTGTGTATGATATAAGAGAAGCGAGATAAAGGAAAGGGCAAAGCCAAAGTTGTGGAGGTTGATGACGAAGTATGTCCTGCTGTAACGCAGGGGGATAAGTACTATGTACTATTCTTTGAAGATTTAGTTCAGGATTGCCCTTTTCACAATGAGGGTCAAGAAGCAGATGAGGAATTTGACCAATTCATCTCAATGGCACAGATGTGTCGTGATGAACAGTTGACTGCTACGTACTACGAGTAAATCTTCCAAAACCAACGGCTGATTCCTAGTTGACCCAGCGAAGGCAGTGGGGCTGCAACTGAGGCACATCGTCATGACTAGCATAGAATTAGTGAAGAACAACCGTGTTACGAACCCGAAACCGAGGCACCTTGTCGTAAAGAAGACATGCCAAATATCCAAAAGACGTACAGACGCTGTAAATTTTCCCCCGTTGTTGACAAAACAAAGGATGTGAATGCGGGTAAAGAAGACTCCGACATTCAAAGAGATCTTGCAGAAGTTGCGCTCAAGGACAAAGCTGATTCAGATGAAGAAGACAAACAGCAGAGAAGAGAAGGGGTATTCTCACCATTTGAGGCAATAAAAGATTGTCTAGTTTGGACTGTTCGTGATGTTTTTGGGGACCGAATTTTTTTTATCAAGTACTACGAAAGTATGCGGTTATGAGCAAGAGACCAATTTATATTTTCAAGAACGATGGAAACGACTGCGTGTAAAATGTCACACCTAACTGAGTTATGAATTTCACACCTAACCACTTTATTGTGAATTAAATATCAACCTACTCCTTCACCACATCAATTATGTCAATAGAGCCAAATGTCTATATAATATCAATTTACGCAAGTGTTTAAACACAACTAAAAATGGAGGGTATTTCAAATGAATGGAGTGTAAGGGGTAAGCTTTAAGAGAAAAAGTTGTAGAGTATTTACGCAAGATTGAAGCGGCCGGAGAACGGCGGCAAACCACCAACTAAGAAGTATGTACGAGCGCTCGGGTCTCTAAGAGCACAAATAATGTGACGCTCGTTTCCAACGCAACTGTGAAAGTAACATGGACTCACCAGCCACATGTCGAAATGTCATGGGAAATGGATATAAAGGACTGGATTGAACAAGATCCATTCTTGTAGGATTTTGGTCATATTAGGATTGTAATTTATTTTGGGTTGTAATTTTCTAGAATGTCAAAAATTTGTTGTTTATGTATTAACCAAATGCATTAATAATTACGAACTTCCATTTCCACAACAAAGTATGGAGACATAACATCACACTATTGTAAGTTAACAATTTCATTTTCATTTTCATTTTCATTCGAACAAAATACAGAAACATAAAAATAACTACAAACTTTATTTTTTCACCATTGGTACATGGAGGAAAAAAATCATGTTCCCCACTACTTATTCAAGCTAAAATAAAATGCCAAAAAGACAAAAAATAAAGCCAAATAAGAAACCACCATGGAAAACCCATCATTCGGACCTTCGCGACCTCTGGAAGTGTCAGCCTCGTCATCATTGAATTGGCATCAGCTGTGCCTCGACCAATCGCAAATCTTCGGAAATCACCACCTGAAGAAGCAACGGTGATAAGTATTGATTGTTGCAAGAATTATGGGTTAATTTGAGCTATAAATGAGCATTCTATCTACACAAAATAGGTGATTTGGCGCAGGTAACAAGAGCTAGGTGGAAGTTGCTAAGAAAGATGGGAAATAGCTAAGAAATGCAACAAAAGGAGGCAGAAGGGACATTCAAGCTGAGCAGTTTGACGTTGGAAGTTCGGAACACTGCAAACAAAGTGGTCCCAGTATGGAGAATAGTGAGGTGGCGTCACTAGCTGTCACACCCCAACCCCTATGACGTATACAATTAAAATAACCAAATTCAATTAAAAGAAGGTAAACATATTTTTAAAAAAAAGAACCAAACACTCATATCAAATAACAACAAAAACCACAATTTATCAGGTACATATGCAATTGATCTAGACTATAGTGGGACCCTCTCACCACTTGATATGCTATACAATTATTTACATGCAAAAATGATGAGGAGGAGAAGGTATCCAAAATGTGTCAGCCGCCGAACCTGATGATGCGTGGAGTTCGTCGAACCCACATTAACCAAAATGTCACTTCTAAACTATTCCTGAAAAATATTAG
>JAYDZE010540402.1:0-14664 GCA_034509125.1 Monilaria moniliformis
ATATAAATGTGTAGTCTGAAAAATTATATCAGTTTTCAATTTTATTTACGAATCGGATCAGTAATTAACTAATTATATTAATTAATCATTAAGACATATTCAATGAACTTACTTCGGAGTTCGGAGAACATTTTCACGCTCCAAAGTTCATGGTCGATCTATTTAATTATTTAAGATACTTATTTATTTTATATCTGAATTATTATTAATTAAAAAATCTTATCTTCTCCGAGGTTTGTTATGTTGCCTTTTTTTTATTTTTAAATACGTATATTAACTCAAAAAAATGTACATATACATATATATGTATTTATTTCCGAATGCATCCTTATTTCCGAACTAAAATCATTTTATAACCGTGTGATATATTGATCTAACCGTCTAGTATTTCTTCACGTGTCATTAAATATTATATTATTTTAATCAAAAAGGGCTTTAAAGTAATTTTTATATCTACGGCTATATGAAATCGGAAAAATTAGGAATCAAATTTTATCCATATTTCGTGCAATACATTTCTTATATATTTCCTTAGATTTAGTTTGGATATGGAATATTTCATGTCAATCCTAAAATATACAACACGAACTATATCAAAACAAATCATAAGCTATATCATTACACATCACATGATATATCAGTACACGACGCACGTATATATGGAGAAGATTTGTTGAATCATTTAGTTGAGATATGTGATATAATAATTTTGAAAATCAAGGCAACTTCCATTTTTTTTTCTCACGGGTTACATTTAGTGTGGAATATGGAACCGAAAAATTAGGAATCAAATTCTATCCATATTTTCGTGCAATACATTCCTTATATATTTCCGTAGATTTAGTTTGGATATGAAATATTTTATGTCTATCCTAAAATACACAGCACAAACTATATCAGTACAAATCACAAGCAATATCATTACACATCACATGATATATCAGTACACGGCATTAGATCGATTATTACAAAAGAACAAATTATACCAGTTCACAACACAAGATATATCAATACATAGCACATGATATATTAGTACATAATATATGATATAGTGTATTGCAGACACGAATTTAATCCAGACCAGAATTTAGGACAAGTTTTTAAATAATGATGGTTCTACATTTACTCTATAGAGTAGACGTGCGTATATGGAGAAGATTTGTTAAATCATTTAGTGGAGTTATGTGGTATAATAATTCTGAAAATTTAGGCAATTTCCATCTTTTTCTCAAGTGTTATATTTAGTGTGGACAAAATTAATCTTATGATGACATATATTGTTCACTATAATGATTAAAGCTATTATTAAATCTTGGTTGTATATTTTTGGATCTTATGGCTAATGGTTAGTCTTAGTTACTCCCTATATATATATATGTGTGTGTGTGTGTGTGTGTGTGTGTGTGTGCGCGCGCGCCCCACTATCGGTATACGAATACCGAAATTTGTATTAAATTCGATCATTTGATCTGTCACCGTCCTCATATTCGAGTTACCATTAACCCCACGTTCGAGCTGTCGTAAAAAAGAATTGCTATGTAGCTGGACTAGAACAATCTCACAATAAATATTTCCTAGATCCATTATTAGATATGTGTGTGTTATCATTATGTACTGAAAATGCAATTAATTATTGAGGAGGTCCACATGCGAAAGGTTGTCTATTTCTTCATTTTAGTTTATCAAAAATAGTAATTTTTTATTTTCAAATATCTACTTCCAATCAAATTTAAAGAAGCCGTTGAGGTGTCAATTCCGAATGTTGTATAGCTTAATTATTTTTCAGTAGTACAAAAAATAACAAGGAATCTACGCCTTCAAGATATATATACTCATGTAAGCCCATATTCTTTCCTTTTCTCAAAAATAAATTGACCCTTCTTCTTAAAAAAAATAAAACTAGTATGCCACTAGATGCACATGCCAAATATGACAATAGTATAGAATAAACATATGTAAAATAAAATACAAAATTATTTATTTTGTATGATTATGTAGAAAAAATAAGGTCGAATAACAGGTCTCATCTCTTATATAGAAGAGGTCACACACACACCACTTACATATCATTATTATTCTCTAAATATATATATAACACGGCAAATTTACAAATTTTCGTATTAATTAATTGTTAACGTTTTCCGTCAAAATTTTGCCCGATATATAAAAACGGTGTCCCTTTTGTCAATGAAACTATGTAATATTGTGATTGTAAGAAAAATTAAAAGAGGGTATTCCATGGTGTCTAGTAAGAACTAAGAATAAAGCTCCCTACCAATCACATCAAAATTGGATCCTCAAAATCTCCAACTTGAAATTTAAAAACACGTCGGCCACCAAGAATTTTTCTTGCCTCATTCCCTATTAATATTGTAACTGGTATGTTTTAATATCACAAATCTTAATTTCGAAAACCAACCCTTGGACATATTTAAAAAAAAAAAAAAAAAAACTTATAATGAGGTTTTAATCTAAAATCTTCCATCCAAAAAAGTTTCTCCATAAGTTGGTCATACTATAATACTTTATAGTAAAATAAATAAAATGTGTGATTATATATTGTTTAATAGAGTAGTTTATTAATTTTAGCATTTGAACCAAACCCCAATATTGGGGTCACAATCACTCACAAGACGATTTGATAAGAGAGAGAGAGAGAGGGGGAGAGAGAGGGAGAGAGATTGTAGAATCATGTCGCATGTGCTTGATGGGGAAACATGAAATGATGGGGGCATGGATGATGGTGTACAATAAATACACATTATAGAAATTAAAAGAGGCATGCACGTGGTTACTTGACCTAATTTACCTACAATAATTCAGCTTTTGTGGTTATAAAATATTTTAAATATAAATAAAGGTGACAATTTGCTGTAGTACTATGGATAAGTAGAATAATATATATATTGAAGTATTGAAGTGGCACCACTATGATTAGTCTCCTCTAAAAAGTCCATTTGAAATCATACCCCCAATAAAGCATCAAAATTCTGTTATAAGTTACCATTATGATTTTGTGGCTTCTGCTCCTCAACCACTACATATATCTGCAACGCTCTTTTTTTATTTTTATTTTTATTTTTTTTTATTTTTTTAATCATATGTCGGTTGCATGGCCTAATGGGGTTTCAATTATATTGATACGTTCTCCATTTTTTATGAGCACTATTCATGTGTGCTGTATATGAATTATTTGTCTATATATGAATTATATCTAAATTTTGATTTTTAATCAATTTTAATATATATATATTTGTCTATATATGAATTATATCTAAATTTTGATTTTTAATTAATTTTAATATATATATATAGAAATTTGGCATGAGTCTAAATTTCATTGGCCAATAACTTGGTTATCTAGAGTCCGATGTGAAATTCGAAGATACTGTTGAAAGGCTCTTGACGAGATATTTCAAATTTTGAGAAAAAATAGAGTTTCATGTCAATAGCTTCCAAACCATTTTCGGACTACTTTCGATTACCAAAACTCAAGGTTATGGTACTATTAAAAAATTACCATCGAGAGCTTCCCAACGGTAACTTCAAATTTCACATCTGATTCCAAAAAACCAAGTTATTGGCCAACAAATTTTGGATTCATACCAAATTTCATAAAAAATAAAAATTCATAGAATTGGTTAAAAACAAAATTTGATATAATTTGTGTATCTGTAGACAATTAACTCATATTTTATTCTTTATTATTATTATACCTTATGACTTGTTATTACTATTAATTATATACATTATATAAAAATAAGAGTTCGATTTGTTCATTTTCTTTTTAACTTCAAATAAATAATAAAAAAGAAGAAGTCGATATATAATTGACATAAAACATATTTTTACCTAATTTCATGTAAACAAAATACCAAGGCTTTTTAAATTGAATTATTCAAAGCACACACATAAGCAAGTACCGCATGTTGTAAATGAAATTTGCAGATATGATTCTCAACTAATAAATTAGTGTTGTATGAGATAAAGTATGTGTATTGGTTATACAATATCTCTAAAAGTCCAAATTTGTAGTGATACACACATCGACTTAAATGTAAATATAAATGGAAAAGGTAAAATAAAACCATGAAATGCTATACTTAGTGTCTTCCACAATGTATAGTATATTATTACTAAAGCCAACATGTTCATTCCAAGATGATTAAGCTGTCCTAAATAAAACTACTTTGGCTAACCTCATTGCTTAGCTTATAATCTTGTTTTAACAATCTTACAAAATAAGATTCTTTTATTCTTTAATTATTATATTTTGGGATAAAAGGAGAGGGGTCAGCATTGACAACCCATCCACTGAATCCATGATTATGGGGTCATAATTAGCTTAAAGAAAGATAATTTTATGCTTTGGATACGTGTAAAACCATTAATCAATTCATCTTATGTTAATCAACAATAATTTAAATATTGAATACCCATTAATTCAGGTTGATTTTAAAGTGTCAGATTTGTGGGTTCCAATATGAGGGGTTTAAATTAAAAGGAAGATGCCCTCCATAAATTATTTAATTTAAAATAATTTATTAATTAGCACTCCCCTTTTTCAGACCTAATTATCTGATTTCAGTAACTTTCTTTCTATTTTTATTTCCTCGCGCTAAAATTCTTATTTGCTTTAGTACTCTTGGAATGATCTTGTCACCTAGACTATAATGCGTTCTTTAGATTCTTGATTTCACTGGTGTTTCATGTTTCATTCTAATAATACCACTATATATTAATATATATATATATATACACACACACACACACACACATGCAATTTATATTAATGATATATAATATATATATATTATTGTTATTATATGTTATAATTTTGATACACTTTATCCACTATTTCAGATATATACTTCACCTGGATAATTTACTTGGAATGTTTCCACATAGAACTCTCACCAAAGCATGCTTGTTTAAGTGAGAGTACTCAACCAATCAAAATTGTGTAAGTGTTACTTATAATAAACCACGAGTAACTAAAATCGAAACTCAAAACGTGTTTTTATGATAATATATGTAACGAAATCGTCAGTTAAATTTTATTATTGTTATCATCATCGTCGTCATTATTATTATTATTATTATTATTATTATTATTATTATTATTATTATTATTATTGGACTCACTCGTTTAATTATTATAAAGAATGGCATGTTATTCTGCAATATAAGATTTGCGTCACGTTGTCCATGAAAATTAGATCAATTTTAATAAATTCGATTAGAGCTCAATGCTAACTAAAATTGGACTAAAACAAAGAAAAAGTGAAAAATGGGTTATTCGAACTTTGCAAGATGGCCCGAGAGTATTTTTAGTTGGGTTACAAATGTAAAAATTGGGCCGAAGGTCACAACTTAGATCGGCCCATTATGTCTGGGCCCAAACTCTACCACAACTTATCAACCCAAACTCGGCTATTTCTAAATTTCTTGGCCCAATGCAGTGTGATGGGCTCACTTACCCAAGTTAACGATGCTCGTTTATTTATTTATTTATTTTTATTTTTTTAAGTTTTGAGTGTAGCAAATAGTGGAGATTGAATTCGAGACCTCTTTTGGTTGTATTAGCTAATGTTCATTGCTCCATATGAATTCGGGCCTCGATATTATGGAGGGTTGAGTAGAATTTATGGCGGGGGACCATTTAGTCAAAAAGTTGTAAATATGGAACAGAACATGGTAAAATTTAATCAAGAGTAAGAATGCGCCTAGAATCAATCCAATCCCAAAATTTCAGATAAACATCAAAACATGTTCAAACAGATAATCCAAATGCAAACTCCTGTTTTTCATGAATTCTTACGCTAGCATAGCACTAGCACCCCCCAAATATATGCTGCTACAGCCTACCTATAATTAAGGTGGAAAATTTAATATATTTGTCATAGTGTCTTACCTTTGGATTTATAGATTTAGGTCCTGTTATGCCTTACATTTGGCATTCCCAATTATACTTCCAAATATTATCAATGCTGCAGTTGAGACATCACCAACAAGACCACAATCCCAACCTCAATCCGACGGCCAACGATCATCACACAACGATGCACAACACGAAATGCAAGAACGCGTTCAAACCTCAAGGAACGAGTGTCTCAACATCTAAGCAAACAACAAACTTCAAAACTCAAAATTAAAAGCAAAATAAAGGTCCAAAGCCATAGCATGAAATACTCTAAATCTAAACTCGAATCCTTCTAGCTACTTATCATTTGGAAACATCGCTACTTTCTCGGGGGTCATAAGCATCTACAGCTATCTACTTCCAAAATTGCGTAAGCGTTGATCTAATAGACAAATCAGTGTAACCCTCTAGCACTCTAATCATCCAATACCACTGGTTAACAATGTATGAACATTTGAACACATGGATCGTGGATGACGTATAGCGAAAGCAAATTCATGACAAGTTATTCAATGATGCAGCCAAAAATGGAAATGTTTGATGCAAACACGAGAAGAAGATAGAGAATTGCGGAGAACTTCTATACAGCTGCAAGAATAAGTATAATGAAGACAGTGAGAAAATCTTGAGAAAAATCCAGCAGATGATTTTACCTTTGCCAAGTATGCAAAATCATGTTATTTCATGGGAGAAGATCATACAAAGTAAGAACAGAATCGAACAAAATGGAAAGACAAAAAAAAGAACCTGTAATCAAGGACTATTTCAAAGAAAACATTCAATTGAATCTTTGAGTAAAATCTGATAATCCTTCCTATCCTCCTCCCATTCAAAAGAAGTAAAAAAAGAAAGAAACAAAATTAAAACTTTTGATAAATTACCCCATTAGCCATGGATGCAGCGCCATCGAGCTCGCCCGTTTCTAGACACAAGATTCGGCACCACAAGAGCCAACCAGAGTTGGTTGTAAGAATTCAGCAGCCCATCACAGCACAATTATACACAAAACTGCCAGACCTCTTCCTATCAAGCAAATGCCACTGCGGTGGACCTTCACTCGGAACCCACGAATTGACCTCAATGAATCCTTCACCAGCATTTCGAGGCCCCCCAATAACCATGAGCCGATCACCACATGCCCTAAATGCCAAACCCCAGCCGTACATTGAATCAGCGCGTTCAGGCAATCTCCCTACCGTCACCCACGCCCTGGTATCTTTGTCGTATTTCCGAACTTCCATATCCGCATAGTCCGCAGCGTATAACTGATTATTTACGACAGCGATCAAAGGTGGCGCCTCGGATGTAGCAGGCGGTTCGTTATCCCTTGCTGCACCCGTACGCACCGGGGACATGTTAGGTATTTCAGTCCAAGTTTGAGTATTCAAGTCGAACTCCTCTCCACACGTGAGAAGCAAGTTGTCCGCTCCTCCGATCCCTCCGACGACGTAAAATTTCCCGTCGAGGAACACCCCAGAACACATCTTCCTTGGTTTGTTCATGCTCGGGAGCGTCGTCCATATCCCCGACTCGGAGTTGTAGAGCTCCGCGGAGCTGAGGATGCTGCCATTCGAGTCGCAGCCGCCGGCCAAGATGGCGATCTGCCCGAGGCTTGCAGAGCCGAACAAGCACCGAGGCGCGTTCATTCTCATCCCCGTAGTCCACGTGTTGGTTAGCAAGCTGTAACGGTAAATCACATGGGACATGAGATCCCTCCCGAAAACAAGAAGCTCAGTTCCAACTGCAAGAGATTCCTTATCAGCAAACACGAAACAATCGTTAGGGTCCATCCTTGGCAAGCGCATCCACCTGCGACGGCTAGGGTCGAAGGCCTCCCATTCCAACAGCTGGCACGACAAGTAGACCCAATGCTCGACCACCTTATTCTGCCTCCTCAGTCTATACAGCTCCCCGGTTCTAACAAGCGACCGAAAGCTCCGATTCAAGGATGCAATCGCCCCGTAATCAGCTCTCGAGCACTTGATCAGACAACTAATGGAGAGGTCACGACCAATGGCACCAATTAATGAAGTTGTGTTAGAATTTTCACCTGCGTGCCGCCTACTCCTAGACTGCGCGGCGGATTGGGCCACGGCCGTATTTACCATTCCACCAATCTGTGAAGCAGTATCCATTTGATCAATAGATAGCTTAGGCAACTTCCTAACACCAACTTCAATCTCTTCGCCTCTATTTATCTCCCCTAATGGCCGCTTTGTCTGCTGAATCTCGGCCTTCTCCAACCTCAAACTCACGTAAGGCCAACTGCCTTTTCGCTCACAACTACGTGAATAGTCCCTTGACACCAAACAAGCCCGGTCTTCCAGCATATCTTTGGATGCAAACCCCCCAAAAGGAGCAACAATTTCCTCAGTTAAAATGGATACAAATCCTCTTTCTTTCTTCCTTCCTTTCTTTCTTTTCCTAGACTAGAAAACACTCCACTGTCAAAAAATCAGAAACCATAAACCCCTACAGAAACATAATCAAGAATCCATATTTTACAGAGAGTTCATTCATCTACATACCGAAATGGAGAAATATTTACCAATATTCTATTTCATTCATCCCTTCAAATTCTTAAATTCAATTTTCAACAAAAAGTATTGTTCAAGAAACGGAATATGTGAGGTGGGAATATAACTTTTCTTCAATAAACCATATTCAATAATAATCCTAACCGGTTAATCAGGGCCAAAATAGCTACTCAATTCCACACACAGACACACACATATACACAAATAAAAAACTGATCTTTTCACAAAAGCTACAATAGAACTAATCTAAATGCATGATGAAACAGAAAAATTACAGAAAGGCCCAGATCGAGGAACACCATAAAGATTCAAACTTTAAATCCAAATGCATAATGAAACAGAAAAATTACCCATGAATGAAAAAGGCCCAGATTGAAGAACGCCATAAAGATTCAAACTTTGATCAATTGAACAAACATGCAGAAACCTCAGAAACCACTGACGATTAGATCTCAAATATCAGATCAACCAATACCCACTTCTCCAAAATTGCAGAAAGCAAAACAAAAGGCATTCAATCTTGCATTGGCTTCCCTACATCACTCACTACACCATCAAAATTAGATCTATCAAACAGTCCAAGAAAAAGGGGATTAATTTTTTCACCACTGCCTAAAATATCACAACTCACAATACAGCAACCATATTAGATAAAAAGAGGCAACAAAATAGTAATAACAATTCAAAACAACACAATTCATTAGAGAGAGAGCTTACATGTGTATTGGATAAGCAGAGAGAAAAAACTAGCAAATTTCTCTCTCCCCTTCAGAGGTATCTATGCATATCTGTAACTCTCTCTTTGTGTGTGTGTAAGTGTGTTTCTTCAATTCTTTTTCCTTTTTTCTTTCTTTACCTATCTGTATTTAAGCTTGTGTGTGAAAGCAGTTGAGTTCTTGGCCTTCTTGTTTGAGAAATCCTTTGGATTCTCTCTGCAAAATCAAAGCAAAGGCTTTGGGCTTTGGCTTTGGGGCATAATCTTTGAGGACCCCCACTCTCTCCTCCCTCTCTCTCTCTTCCCCTTTATATATGTAATTTTCCTCGTTTTAACACAGGCGATTTATTCAGGCAGATGGTGAAAAAATCTAATTTTCATCTGAAACGGCTAAAAGAGAGGATCTTTCTATCTTAGGTTGCAAGACTTAACCCACTTCCCTAATCTAGTTATAGCAAACAAACAATTGTACTAAAACATATTATTTCAAAATAGAATTATCATATCCTTGTACTCTAATTGCACCTTCTGCTTGGAAATTGATCAATATTAAATAGAATTGCAACGACGAAAGAGAAATAGCAGTCTGTATCAAACCAATTTACATATTTTTGTATGTGCGAAAAACTGTACTATTATATTATTGCATAACATAATTATCATAGTCTTTTACTTTAATCGCACCTTCTTTTTATAAATTAATCTAATATTAAATAGAATTGCAATGACGAAACAAAAAACAGCATTCTGTATCACACAAATTTAAACATTTATTTTTTTTGTGACGAATTATAGTAGGTGGAATAGTTTGTACACTTCCATCATTGACTGCTAGAAACACATGCAGAATTTTGCTTCTATTCTCTGGCTATCAAGTTTCTTAGATTCTTTTTTCTTTTTTCTTTATAATATTGAATATCAGTTGTGAGCGTACGTTGATAGATTGTTTTTCGCCATTTTTTCGTCTCTTTTTCTTTCTGTTTGTTTATTTTATTTTCGTAATTTTGTTTTTAATGAGGGGGTGGTGGTGTGGGGCCGTTACAGCTTAGGTTCGCTTCTTCTCTTTGTGGCCACCGGAAACCGGCGATAGTCTGTTGCGACACGTGTGTCGCCGACATGGTTTAGACGCGGGAGACCCCCATTTTTTCCACGTCTCGAGTCTTTGTTAATTATCATTATTATTATTATTATTATTATTATTATTATTATTATTATTATAGTATTATATTATATAATTTTGTCATATTTTAAGTGATTCGGCGGCGAAATTTGTGATGAAAAGTTTGTGATATTGTTTGATTTAACTTTTTAAAATCTTTCTCGAATTATTATAATGTTCTCTACTTTCTCAACAAAAAAAATATATACAATTCCGTCATATTTAATTGGTCCAAAGGGGTATGTGTATATATGTGATTAAAAGTTTATGATATTAATTTAGTCAATATTTTTTTAATCGGGCTCGTTCCATTTATGCGAAGCGTATCATATTTTTCAATAGCAAATGTTAGTAGATTTCATATTCTTTGGGAAAAGGATTCAAGAATAAGAATATACACAATTGATATTGAGATTATATATTCTTTTAACGCAAAGACATTAGAAGACTGTATTTAATGTATAAAGTATATGTACTGTTATAATATTACAATAATATTAATACACCTCGATATTATCATAGTGCAAAAATATTATATATATTCAATTCATTTACTTTATACGTTTGCTGCAATCGGTTCTCACGTTCTCATTTTGAAAAGAAAAAAATATATATATATGAATGTCATGTACAACTATACTTCAATTTATTTGCTATATCATGTGGACTTTGTGATTTGTTCGTGCTTTCGAAATGTAAAAGTTGGGCGTTGGTGTGGTTCTGACATGTATATTGTGATTAAATTATATGCTTGGTAGAATCTTTGACACCAAATTGATGATTACAAAATATAGCTTATTATTTATGCATGTGATTTTGTAGCACATTATAAATGTGATCTGGCGAATGCTAGCTACCATTTTTATGAAATTGATCGAAAAACCTATCTGTGATAACGTGCTCATCACATGAATCGAAACAACATTTGTGTCTCTTAAAATGATTAATAATAATAATAATATATAATAATAATAATAATTATTATTATTATTATTATAAAAAAAAGATTTGGTGGAATGTGACCAAATGAAGAAATAGGACTTGCATCACATGAAACCTGCAATATGAAGAAAAACAATGTGAAAGAAACTCAAGAGTTTGTAATAATCAGGCAGAAATGGTAACTTATGCTGTCATATCAAAATTCTCCAATTAAATGCAATACATTTGGATTTATGTCCTCTATCATTAGATTTTTTTTTTTTTTTTTTGTGGGGGGGGGCATTAAATATAATATTAAGAGATACGATTTTATCCACATGCTCTAATTAGATCTTAATTCCAATTAATAAATTGTAATAAAAAAGAAATAAATTATAATCAAAAATAGTAAACTCTAATCAAAACCCTAGTTAACCCCCTAATTTAACTACTTAATATAATTGCAGATGTCCACACCGTAATAGAGTTTTGTTCTTGTACCAAAATATATATCTAAAATGTGACAATTATTTAAATCTTTTCTTCTTAATACTTTTTTATTATTATTTATTGTGGTGGTTACTTATTTTCTTGCAATTCCTCAACTACTCATAGTTCAACCAACCTTTTTCAAACCATTGAATATTTCAAATAAAAAGAAGAAGAAGAAAATCTCCGAATAGATCAGATCAAATATCCCAAGCATGGTAATAATTTTATAAAGAAAAATAAAAGCAGCACATAATTTTGACCACTCACTATCCAAGGACACAAATCCTAGACGCTACTTAATTAACTAGGTAAATGCTATAATTAAGTGGCTAATCTCAAATGACAAAAATGTGCATTCAAACATTCAAAAATTCTAGAACAAAAAAGTTCAGAGCCCAACAAACTCAAGATTTTATTAACACGGGTGTGACAATTTATTTTATTATTTACAATTTCCTGCCTATTTGAATTGTAATTAAAATATATAGAAATATGGAAAGAAATGGATTTATAAATTGAGATATTTATTTTATTAGTTATGTGCCACTTTCATTGGTGGATGTAGTCATGTAGATGGATTCTCAATCATTCATTTCAATGTTGTAACTTATAATCATACAAGATGTAGCCTATACATAAATAGTTAGGTGGTCAATATGATACCGTTAAGTCGAATTATGTTCTAAATCAAAATTGAATGTAATATTTAGAAAATCAAACTTTCTTACTCTTCCCTATCAGAATAATAATCACATCTGCCTAACTAAATAGTTAAGAAATATTTGAATGGACCAGGGACAATATATCCGGTTCGATTGTTCCAATATTATATTATTATATATATGTGGTGAAAATCATTTTCACCTGGTCAATTTAATAGTCATAAATGTTATAGGTACATTGTCTTTTACTTCTCTCTTTCTTTTTCCTAACAAATTGGTTAGATATTGTGGAAATTAATACTAGAAATACTCGAAAAGGACACAACTACAAACAAAAAGAACAACGTTGGAAGATAAAATATTGTTTTTTGAAATTGCAGCACAGTAGTATTCTATTATTTGAGCATTATTTAATACATTTGTTATCTTATAGCTGCATAACAAAAATTAAAATTATCCATCGTAATTATTTTTTATCATGACCTTGAGCCAATTATAAAGTTTGGCTTGTTGATGCGTCACATTCTTTCTTTCATCCTTTGTATTATTAGGCGCCCCTTCCCCCAAAGCGCCCCACCCAACTCAATAAAAAAGTACAAAACAAAGTAATAACAATTTAATTATATTGTAATACCGAATTTATGCACATTAATCAAGTCCACAAACTAATAAACAATAATTTTGACGAATCCCATGAAATGGCCTATGACTAATCCAATACTACTATTTATACATTCAATATTATTGCACAAAAATATAATTTATCCAAGTTATACATTGACAAAAGTTTACATCTATTTCAATCAAAATCAATCAGAGATCATCAATTCTCAATTAAATTAGAGTATAATTGGAGGAATGCATCAAAGTGTGCCTTATATATATTTACACCCTCAATAGCAAGCTGCGGTTTATAAATTCGAGTAGCTTACAAAATAAAAGACAAAAAATTGTATCCATTCAAATGCACGATGCATATGGTTTGCTATGGCAATCATTAATCAATAGCTTTAACACCATGTTAACTAATCAACAATTCATTAAATTAAATTGTGGGAACTAGTATGTGTGACAAAGGCAACTGTTTGAATATAATAGTATATGTATATCATGATAATCTGACTGTGAAAGCGGCTATTTTCCAACTTTAATCCAATATTATACCTATAAGCTAACAATAAAAGATAAACGATTTTGTATGGTTGTGAATGTAGTTCCAAGAAACTTTTCTATCTATTTCTTTTTATGATTATGGTCCTACCAATTTGTATTATCAATCCATTATTAAAAATTAAGTGATACTATATCTTGTATTTCATATATAATATAATAAATACACAATTATAATATCTCTTGTCACTTATTTCTATGGCCCGACTACTCTAGAATTCAGACCAGTATCAAGAGTTGCTCCCATATGATCTTTGCTATTTTTAAAGCACCAAAAGGATGCGTTTTGGTTAAAGTTTAACTAATTAATTTTTAGTTAAATGTAATTAAACTATTATTGAATTTTAATTATTATAATCTAATGAATTATAATCAAATATTAATATAAAGTTTTTGGAATTAATATATTAGAATTAATAATCATGATAAATGAATTTTAATTAATTTTTTATTTGTAATCGGTTAGTAAACTGTGCGGACCGCCACAAATAGACTCCGAGTTTCGATTTATATCTTATCATCCATAATGAAATAGTTAATTTCTTAACAAGTACTCCATGCGTCCCATATATATTGACCTGATTTCTTTTATGAGTTGTTTCATATATCATGACCTATTTCTTTTTGAAATTTTTTATTATTCACACACATTTAAATAAATATTTATTATTCACATACATTTACACTAGAAAATAACTCTCCTAAACTTGTTCTCAATAGATAAAATATTGTGGCTATTCTATAATAATTTTGTCAACCAAAATTTTGTTCTCCAGTATATATAATGCAAAAACAAAAAAAAAATAATAAAAAGTTTTAATACTATTTTTGCTTAAGTAACATTTAAACATCTTAAAATTAATTTCAAGTCACGTTTTTCCCAATTCTATCGTCTGACTTGTAAAACAATTGACCAACAAGGGGACCAAGACACGTTGTCAACTCCTTAAAATGTTCAATTTTTGGTACCTATATATATATATATATATATATTTTCGAACACAACTTTATTGCATAACTAAGACTAGATAAAGACCGTTAGATTAAATAATCCAACCGTTAGTATTGTGACACGTGTAATTAAA
>JAYDZE010540413.1:0-14662 GCA_034509125.1 Monilaria moniliformis
AGCATTAACAAACAATGAACATCATTAAATAAATTATACAAAATCATTAAATAAATTATACAACATCAGCTTATGGATGCAAGTTTATCAGTACTATCAAAACAGGTACCAATAATACGCAGTTGACTCGCACAAAATCATATGTTTACTGATGCTCAAAAAATACTAAGATATGCATGTTGCTCACCCAGAATATAGTAAGAAATGAATGTTCAAAAAATCAATTGGCTTTGAAAAATATATTCACGATACCAAAAAAATGACAAACAAATTTTTTTCCACATTGATATTCGAACCTCTACTCGACGACGCCTCTTTCATACTGGATCCCCCCTTTTTCGACATGGTTTTCGTTGCTTCACCGAAACAGGATTTTTGCAGTTGTTCTACTGAAACAGTATTACCTCGCACATTCGAAGAATGTAGGCAGTTGCTCTACTAAAACAGTATTATCTACTGAGGAGCCGAGTCAGTGACAATGGAGATTGGGTGTTTTGTAGAGAATAGAGAAGATGATATATTTTTCTGCGTTTAAGAGACTGTTCGTCTGCCCATTTACTACGAGAAGAAGTGTGCAGGCGTAAATGATGCAAGCAGTGCATATATGTAGAATTAGTTTCTTGCATAAATAGAGGGAATTACAAAAATATCTTACGCATTACACAAGCAAAGGACGAAAGTAACCTTTTGCTAATACAAATGTACTGCTATACTGATATACACGAAAGACCAATCTAAATCGTTGATTCATCAATCTAGTGGTTTATATTCAGTCTTAGTTAAGCATATATGGGCAAGTCTCACCGTAGAGCTTCCCTATGTATGTGTGTGTGTATATATATATCAACAATTATTAAAATTTTAAATCACAAACCTACAATCCTAAATTCATGTCTGTATACCACAGCTCCTTTTAGGGCATCTTTAACAGCGTGCAAAAATCACGCACATCGTGCACACACAATGTGTAACACATCGTTGCTGAGCACAAATGCACAAGGTGTTACACAATTGTGCGTGTAACTTTTTGGACGCACACATCATGGGCCCAGCTCTACGCATCGCCACGACTCACGGGCCTTGGCCAATACGCTGTGTGCGTGCAGCACACGCCGGGTCCCTGTGACTGGTGGTGTTTTTGGCGCTTTTAAGTTTTTTATTATATTTGAAATCTAATTTTAAAAATGAATTTTTATTTTTATTTTTTCAAAAAAATAAGCTTGATTTTTTATTTTATTTTCAAATCCACCCTTTAATTTTTTATTTTTTTTAAATTCATTTCCACATCTATATATACCCCTCACATTTCACATCATTTTCATAGCACAATTTCACAACTTCTCCAATTTCATCTCCAAATTTCCTCTAATTTGCAATCAATTTGTGTTTCAAATTCAAGCCACTAGTAAGCGTGCATCAATACAGATATAGTGCCATCAATTCTTTTGGCGAAAGTAGTTCGGAGGACGAGTGAGATAAGATTCTTAAGATGATTCGCAATGTCGGGGCGGTTGCAATATATTATATGACGGAATTAGAGGCGACCAATCAACCCCGACCAAGTAGGTACATTCACCAAGATCAAGAATGTGCAACCGCCTTCATCGTGGAAGATTATTTATTCGACAAACTACGATGGGGTTGAGTGTATTTCGGCCCAGTTCCGTATGCGCAAGAATTTATTCATGCGCATAGCGAATACATTGGCCACTCGTAAGAAATTCTTCCAACAGTGCTCGGACACCACAGGACGACAAGGGCTATCGGTGCTCTAGAAGTGTACATCGCCATATGACATCCGACGACCGACAGGTGTGCCGTTATTTTCGACGAGTATCCACAAGTCGCAAAAAGCACTGGACGACAATGGTTGAGGCAATGTTGCCTCGGCATTAGAGAGACATTCGGTCTTGAATTTTTCGACGAGGAAACAACCGGCATCTCGAGCTCCTCCATCGCAACTGACAACCTAAATCGAGGTGCGTCCACACCATTCTGTTAATACCAATAACGTGCTAAGTCTACTCCCGATAAGAATGTCCCCGACGTACTCCAACCCAATTTAGTTGAAAAAATTTGGGTGCACTTCAGTCTCCTTTATAAAAAATAGGGCAATGTGTGATTTTATTTTATTTCAGTTATGTAATTTAATTTAATCTTTCAATTATATAATTATATTTTATTTTAATTATATAATTTTATTTTATTTCAATGAAATTCATACTTTAATTAAATTGTATACCAACTTGTACATTGTGTGAAATAGGAAAGAATTAGAAATATAAAAAGTGAGAAAAATATACTTAGTTGCTCGGTGTTTCATAGTGATTCATGATTTAGGTAGTCGGCGCATGATTTATGATTCATGATTCATGATTTAGAAAAATATTATGTGTGCTCAAAAGTGTGTCTGTTGAAGATGCGCATATCTCTCTCTACACATTTGGTAGTCGGCGCACAGTCCTTACCAGCGCCACCTTGCCACCGCCTCCCCCGAGACTGTTCTGTTGGCGCGCCTGTGCCGCCCGCCTCATTACCTTCTTTCATCTCTCTCACTCTCTCAAACTCGGCACTCTCACAGTTTTCACCTGTGCCTCTTTCTGTCGTGGCGTCTCGCTGTCTCCCCCTTCGCTATAGCCGGTCAACCATCATAGACTTCTTGTCACTCTTTTATATTTGGCCAGTGATACGGTGACCCGACGACGGATTCATGGATATCCATAACATAAAAGAAATTCAGTTGAGTATAATATTGGGTGAATTCTTTGGAATGACATTTGTCATTTGAATTCTTTTTTCTTTTTGGAGGATTGTCATTTGAATTCCTTGGATTTGCGCACAGCAATCGTGTTGGTTCGAAAAACCGATCGATTTCTGATCGATTTTCCAATTGGAGTCAGTTGGTTCGGTTTGAGCAGTTTCATTTCGGTTATCGGATCATGAATTTTGGACAAAATTGAGGACTTTGATTTAGCAGCATGAACAAGAAAAGGATAAAAAGAATAGGAACAGAAAATGACGAAAATAGAAAGTGAGGTGTAAAACGAGGAAGTGAGGTGTTGAGAGGAGCAAAGCGCGTGGGGTACACTAGCCAACTACCACTGCGTGGGGGTCTCGCCTTATCGAAACTGGGCCTCCATATACACAACTCTATACAATTAACTGGCCTCTGTTTTTTGCGTGGTTTGTTTGCCTCTCCCTCTTTCTCTCGCCTCTTTGCCCTTCACGGAAGCAATTGCATTTCCATCTCCATTCTTGCAAGAGATACTCATCGTCCAACAGTCAAAACCTTCAAATACACCGAGAAAAAAGGATCGAGAAATCAAAACCCTGTTCCCCAATATCCCGGATTCTCTCGACAGGTATGCATGTAATCCTGAAAACTGCTCGACAGCGCGTTTCCTGTTTCATTATCGTCCTTCTCTTACCATTTCGAGATCTTGCTACGTCTGCATTTTCTAATTATTGATTGATTATTTTTTAATCATTGCCGGATTGAATTTTTGTATATTCCGTTTGTCAGGAATTGATGCGCATTGATTGGAGATTTGCCATCTGTTTTTTGCATGGCTGGTTTCCTGCTTATGTTTTCGCGTCTGTTGGTGTTTTTGGATTGAAGCAGGGATTAATCTCGGGTTCGTGGACTCGTGGGGCTGAATAGCCATTTCCAATTTAGGGTGATCTGTAACAAATATCCCCGCGATTTGATTGAGCGCGGGGCGAGAAGAAGATGTCTAATTTTGCGGGAGTTGTAGTTTCTGATCAATGGCTACACAGCCAGTTCACGCAAGTCGAGCTTCGAGGCCTCAAATCAAAAGTAATCTTCCTGAATCGCTTGCTTTCTTAACGAACAATCTGCAATCTGTTCCGATGATATCTTCCGGACTTGAATTTTGTTTGGTTTTGTTTGATTTTTGTTTTGTTGGGCATTGGCCCCTGCTTTCTTAATTGGAGAATTGAAGCAAGCCAGTCAAGGTGCATTTATGTTTGAAGTGATCTATGAGATATGTGATTGTGTAATTATGATTTCGTTTTGGCCAGTTTATATCATTGAAAAATCAGAATGGCAAAGTTACGGTTGGAGATATACCCTCCTTAATCATGAAACTGAAGAGTTCAACTGACGTATTTAACGAGGAGGAGATTAAACAACAATTGGGAGAATCACATTCTGATATCAATGACGAGGTAGATTTTGAAGGCTTCCTCAGGGTAAGTTTTTCTACATCCTTCCTACTTTTGAGTTGGTGATCTCCCAGGCAAGTGGAAGGTTGTACCTTTGAATTGATTCGAAATGGCTGTAGTGTTCTGACTACATCAAAGAGAAATTGCCTATAATTGTGGTAGATAGCACTTAGTTTGTTATGCTTGAACCGTAGTTTGATGAATGGTTGTTTACTTTTCTGTTGTTGCATTGAATAATTAGGCATATCTAGATTTACGAAATAAAGTCAATGCCAAATCCGGGGGTTCAAAGACCTCTTCGTCCTTCCTGAAGGCAACCACAACGACTCTTCTTCACACCATCGATGAAACTGAAAGGGCTTCATATGTTGCACATATCAATAGCTACCTCAGGGATGACCCATTTTTGAAGCAGTTCCTTCCAATCGATCCATCCACAAATGCTTTATTTGACCTTGCTAAGGGTGGAGTGCTATTATGGTAATTGAACTTTAATAGTCTTGGAGTTTCAATCCTGATTGACTTTAGTGTTGATAATTTCGGGCATTTTAATTTTCTCTCGGTTTTCTCAGCAAGCTTATCAATGTTGCGGTGCCTGGTACAATAGATGAGCGGGCTATCAACACAAAAAAGGTACTGAACCCGTGGGAAAGAAACGAGAATCACACACTCTGTCTCAACTCAGCAAAGGCTATTGGATGCACAGTAGTCAATATTGGCACTGAGGATCTTGTTGAAGGAAGAGTAAGTTGAGCTCTCGTAGCTTTGCATACGATGTTCTTTTATTTTAGATTACTTTGTAAGTTCTTTATATAAATTGTTTGATTCATGCAGCCTCATCTGGTACTTGGATTAATTTCTCAAATTATAAAGGTTAGTTGGTTTTGCTTCGTAACATTTCTTAAGATTTCAGTTTGCTTTTGTCTGAATAGTAGGATGAAAGGGATTTCGAGAGGATTTGGTTACTATAATCAATACATTATAGCAAGTTTTGTTGGAATTGTTGAGTCTTTACTTATATATTCTTTCCTTGACATTTGGGTTGCATTTTCAGATCCAATTACTGGCAGATCTCAACCTCAGAAAGACACCCCAGCTCTTAGAAATTGTGGAGGACAACAATGTATAGGCTGCACTTCCTTTGACTCTCTATGTCTCTACAGTGATATTTTATTCATTCTGATATGTGTAACTCAGAGCTGAGCTAAATTGTACAATTTGATCAGGTGTCATTAATATATGCAGGATGTTGAGGAGCTTATGGCGCTTGCTCCCGAAAAACTTCTGCTGAAATGGATGAATTTCCATCTCAAGAAAGGCGGTTACAAAAAGACAGTGACAAACTTTTCTTCTGATGTGAAGGTAGGTTGTTTTGGAGTTGATAATAGATTGCCACTGTTCTACTTTATTTTATTTGAAGATTGGGTCGACGGTGACATTAGTATCACCTGGTTCTAATATTTCTAACATACACACTAATTGAGCTGCGGTATCCCTACCCCGCTCATGAGCTTACTCTGATCCGGAGGTTTTCTTTGGGAAAACATGAAATTCAGCATACAATACTTTAACCCTGTTTTGGGCTTAGTGAATTGGGGATCAACTCTGGGTCTTGGTAACTTTTGCCTGTCACTGATGTAGTTCAATACTGTTGTTGTCCGATCAACTATCAATCGCATATGGGATTGCTCTCTCCTCTTATAGTTTCCAAGTGTCTTTAGCTGTTGCATTGTTATAATGTCTTCATGTTCTGCAGGATGGAGAGGCTTATGCTTACCTGCTTAATGTACTTGCGCCGGAGTTTTGCAACCCCGCCACCTTAGATACAAAGGATCCTTATGAAAGGGCTGATTTGGTTCTCGATCATGCAGAAAAAATGAACTGTAAAAGATACCTTACTCCGAAGGATATTGTGGAGGGGTCCTCCAATTTGAATCTTGCTTTCGTTGCACAGATATTCCACGAAAGGTGCGGGAACAGAATGGTTTCTTTTTTCATTTGAAATCTTTCAGCAAATGAAAAACCAATTAACTTATTCAGCAATATATGCTTCATGAAATGTTATGAATTATTTTGGAAAGGAAATGATGTACATGATAACAAAAGAGATGTTGTCTCATATTTGCTTCTAAGCTTCTCATCTCTAGTTTTGGTGATCCGGTCGTGTATTTCACCACTACTGTACTCCGAAAAAAACCTATAGCTGGTTGATGTAGTATTTCAATATATCTTCCAGTTATTCATGACAGAGACTGTTAGGTAGTTATCAGGTCTCATTAAGAATATCTAATTTGTTGACATTGTAGGTTTAATGTTTAGTAAAACCAATAATTCGTATAGTTATTTTTTATTTTGTGACTCAAATCTCTTGGACTTCTGAATTAAATGATATTTCTTCCCCTAGAAATGGCCTGTCGACAGACAGCAAAAAGGCATCTTTTGCAGAAATGATGACAGATGATGAGCAAATGTCTAGAGAGGAGAGGTGCTTCCGCCTGTGGATCAATAGCTTAGGAATCACCATGTATGTCAACAACTTGTTTGAGGATGTCAGGAATGGGTAAGTATTCCAGCTCCATAAAAGTCGCCACAATTCACTTGCACCCAATGGGATTCCATATCTTTTAAGAGTGTTCTGCTTCTTTACTCTACAAGAACTACATGTCTTGCGATGATTTAGGAACTGGAGTTGCACTTGCATTTCTCCTTCTGGCTATTGTGTTAGTGTCTTTGGTATATATCTAAACTAATCAAACGTATGTTACAGGTGGGTTCTTCTGGAAGTGCTGGATAAAGTTTCCCCAGGATCTGTCAACTGGAAGCAGGCCACAAAACCACCCATAAAAATGCCATTTCGTAAAGTAGAGAACGCCAACCAAGTTGTTAAGATAGGGATGCAGTTGAAACTATCCCTAGTCAATGTGGCTGGTAATGATTTTGTGCAAGGGAATAAGAAGCTTATACTTGGTAAGAGTTTGCTTTGTACGAATTCTTTAAAGTGATTGAAGTCATGTGCAAGGTGGATCAACTCTACAAGAACTTTCTATTTCACTTTCAACCATGCCGTTGGATTCTTTGCACTTAAACAATCTGCAAGATCTTGATTCTTGACCAACAAATACTTACCTTGATACTGATTTTTTTTCAAGTTTTTCGCAGAATTGATGGACCATCCAAATTTTTTTATTTCTTTTCCATTTCTTGTTTTTAATTTTTATTATTATAATCTCCATTATTTTCATTTTTCTTTTAGTGTATTAGTCAGTTACTAATATGCCATTGTATTTGATACATAATGATTTCCATTATGCATTCCTTGTGCTTTTACCTAATTAAATATAAGTCAGCCTTCAATTTGATGAATAGATGAGCAAAGAGCTGGTGGTTCAGGAATTACCACAATGATTAAACTGAATATTCAAGTATTTTTATTCGTTTAGTGACATTAATACTCTTTATCGCTTTAGAAGACAAAACATGGAAAATAAAAGATGAATGTTTGCAAGCGTACAAGTACCTATCTATTCGTTCAATTTTGGCCATTCCAAGGTGTTTTAACTTTGTTTCCTTTCTTGTAAACTGATTTGACGATTCGGTAAACAGTGAACTGAAACTGGAAATATGGGTGTTGCACTGCTGCATGCTTGGTTCTCATGTTTCTTTACCTCTGGTTTACTTGCAGCTTTTCTTTGGCAGTTGATGAGGTATAATATGCTTCAACTTGTGAAAAAACTAAGAACCCGGTTCCAAGGGAGGGAAGTGAGTGATGCTGATATACTGAACTGGGCCAACCGAAAAGTCAGGAGTCTTGGCAGAAAATCTAAAATTGAGAGTTTCAAGGTGAGGAAGGCTTTTGTTTGCCTTTCAGTATGTGATGTCTCTACATGTATACATTTTTTGCCTATTGGATGCTCTGGAACTCTTTGCCTGGTTGTTGATGGATTTGTCGAATTCTTATGTAGGATAAGAGCCTTTCAAATGGATTGTTCTTTCTTGAGCTTCTCTGTGCAGTTGAGCCTCGAGTTGTTAATTGGAACCTTGTAACCAAGGGTGAAAGTGGTAAGTGCTCATCTCACTTTCATGGAAATAAAAAAATTTTGTTGGGTTAGGCTCTTTTTTTGCAGTTGAGATTTCAGTTACCTCATGAAATTTTAAATCGTCACTAAGATATCTGTAAGTGCGAATGCGATTTGTGTACATGCTCACAATATGTGGCCCATAAAAAAGCAAATGATTCCGTTGAAGTGGGAACGTGTCTTTAACAATGTTATTGTAGGTTGCCAGCAAATAAACAATTTTCTCTCTTTTCGTCTGCACATTGGGGGGGTTGTATGTATGTGAATTATCCAATGCTGGCCTTAGTTCCTCACATGTATTCTCTACATGACGTGATCTACTTTTGCTTATCCTTGTTTGATTATCAGAGAGCTTGTATCTTATGTTGTCAGCTTCTGAATTTTTTTAATGGGAACTTGACATTTTGTTATTCTCTGATAGATGAGGAGAAGAAGCTAAATGCAACCTATATAATCAGTGTCGCAAGGAAGCTTGGATGTTCAATATTCTTGTTGCCAGAGGATATCATAGAGGTGAGGGTCCAATATTTTATCTACTTCTCGAGAAACATCTGATATATTTTTTTAAGATAAGAAAATATATTAAGTGGTTTGTACTGTACCTTTTCACTTGATTCTGAAGAAAAAAGAGCACCACACAAAAAAGTAGACCTATTATAATGCCACTTCCTTCTGCTAATGAATGTATAGGAACAGTATTTTAGCATGTTTTGTACAAAAGATCCTGCCAGCGTATTTGGTCTGACTTCAATCCTTCTATCCTTAGAAGGCCGCTTTACAGTGTATCCCTATATATCCAAGTACGAAACAATGACATTGTCTTGCTGTTGTATTGGCAGGTGAACCAAAAAATGATCCTCACTCTTACAGCAAGTATTATGTACTGGAGCCTTCAGCAGCCTGTCGACGACTCAGACTCGTCTTCCACAGCTTCATTTAGTCGTGGGACGTCACCAGAACCTTTAGTCGAGGAGGCTTCCTCCCCTGCATATGCTTCTATGTCAGATGCACTTGCTACACCAAGTAATGGCTGTGCATCTCCGGCTTCTGCCACCACTCCTTGTCTGTCCCCTGTGGTAGTTCCCACGAACGGAACTTCATACCCTAGTGCGGCAGTTTCTCAAGACACCTCCCCGGCCCAGTCAGTTTGTGGGGATGATGGTGGCTCAATTGTTTCTGAAATATCTCAACTGAAAATGGACGACACAGCATCTGATACCATCATTTCTGCATCGACTGATGATCCAGTATCAGATACTGCAACGTCTGCTCCGCCGCCGGAAAGTTAGGAAGCACAACTGCCAAGTGAATAGCCATGGTTGGAAATTTTTTTGTTAGGTTGGAAGAAGATACAAGAAAACATAGAAAAATATACACCTTTAGGTCGGTCACTGGGAGTAACAAGTCCTATATTGGACACCGAGGTATATATATGCTCATAATTTTAAAATGGAAATATGTTATATTTTATTTGTTCGTTTGAATTCCACACCATTTTTTACTTCATTTTTATGTGTAAATTTTGGGTTTGATCATGGAGAAAGTCGGAGCACTTGCAGTTGAGTTTTGCACCTCATGGTTCGGTACTTCCTGAAATACCGGAATACATTGTAATGATTCTCTGATAAATATAATCTATTTCGTAATACAAAAGAACGGATGAAGGGTAAATTCCGACTTAGTGGGGTTTAGATATTAGAAATGTGTATCATAAATATGCATTGCTCTTACGCTGTGCATCCAATTCAATTGACTTGGATCTATTTATAACTAATAAAGTGGAAATGAAAATCGTCCTTTTCGTTTATCGTTGTTGGTTTTCTAAGTCGCTTATAAACCTATTATCTTGTAATGGCGGCAAAATTTATATAACCTATTTAAATATGTTTATGGGCCCAATAGGTCAACTTAATTAGAAAAATGGATCTATTTGAATATTACAGGCCAAAAGTCCGGTCAATAAGGTCAATTAAGTCAAGCCTTAGAAGGGCTGCGACTTGGGGAATAAAGCAAGATCACAATGTAGGATATCAGTTCCACAAAAATCTGAATAACTAGGGCGGGAGGCCATGTCAAGGGAAAACCCTAGCTGCCACTTTACTATCGTATAAATATGATCCGATTAGGTCAAACGGGGTACCTAATCATTTACAATATGACACGATCTGTCCACCTTCTTTCCATGTTATCACATTCTTTTATTATATTTCAATTACTTTACAATTTCATTTATCATTTTTAATTGGATTATTCTAATTATTCATTGATTTGAGCGTCGGAGGCCCCCATCGACACCCCCAGCAGTACTTCTAGAAGGGGTCAGGCGTTGTTGGTGTTTCAAGTTGCTAGTGTCCATCGACACTAGATCGACCCGTAGTCCAATTTCTGTAATTGTTGGATCTATCCCCAATAATTTGGCGCCCACCCAAAGGGCCTAACAATCAAGCATCCGACAATCCGTTGCAAAGTGTATCCATGAATACCCCGAACGACACCCGCGACGTGAACTACACAACTGTTGGGGTTGTATACTACAAAATCATGCTTTAGAGCTGCTTATGTATCAAGAACTCTATTCTCCAGGAACTTGCGAATGAGATATCATTATTGCATGGTTGTCTTATATAATTTGTTGATTATAATTTGAGCAAACAAGTTTATCTTCTACATTGTAGACTGTTTGGTGGATCGATAAGCACAGAAGATCACTCAGTCAGTTCCTTGTAGAATAAGTAATTTCACAGCCTAATCTAAACAATCAATTGTGAAAGGCTGCAGTATCAGTATGATGTTACGCTTGTCTAAACTAACAGATGTAATACTGGTGTAGTATAACACTGAAATAGAATTCACAGTGAGATATAGAATTCACAGTGAGATAAGTTCTTCATTGCTGATAATGAAAGTACGAGGTCTCGTTGATTGATATTTCTCAATGGATAACATTGAGTATATGTGGCTGATTATGCACTACTTTGATCCATTAGAAAGTGCATTTTTTTGCAACCCTATACTTTGGTACGTTGGGTAATAATGGTAATTGGGTTACGAGAAGTACTAGTACTGTTATCGCGTAGAATCGCATCTCGATGAGTCCGAGTTGATGATATCCCCTTGAGAAGCTTGAAAAATATTATTGTACAAAGCGCTACCAGTTGAATTTATTTCTATTATAATAATAAATGTTTTAGTTGTTCCACTAAATATGTTAATTAATTTCAGGTACCAGTAAATTTAAATTAATTAAAGGATATTCGATATCTTATCATCGGTAACTAATTAATTAAAAAAGCCATATTCTTAATATGGATGAGGATGAGTAGTGCAAAATTAATTCTATAAACAGAGTCAACTAATATTAATGAACATAATTATGTTGGGCTCAACTTAATATAATTAAGTTCATTATGAGGCCCAGCGTAACCCTTTTTTTAATCCATGACCTAGCCCCCCACTCCTATAAATAGGGTGGTGGACATACATACACACATACAAGAAATTGTATCCCTATACATTGTGTGTTCGTTTTATTTTTGTTCTCCACCTAGCTACTAAACTTGGTAGAATATTGCCAACTCAATATTCAAGCTATAGGATGGAATAAGTTAGAAGATTTCTTGGTTGAATAGAGTTCTCTAACATAGTATGGATTGTCAATACATGTTAGAGAATGTATCGAAGATCGACGTCGAATAGTTTTCGCGGAAGTAATTTTCTCGTAAGTAACAACATCTAACAATTTTCATAGAACTGACATAATTTTCTCTAGAGGAATCCGATTGAGTTGTGTAAGATGTCCACATGAATAACTTTTGAAGGAGAAAATATTGCGTGAGGTTCCAGAAGCAAAAGATATTGTATGAGGGCTCAAACATTGCACTGGAGTATTCTTGCATAAATTGGATCTGCTAGATGATTTTAAATAGTGCAATGACTGGAGTTGCAAACCATCTATATTGAAATCATCAATGCAAAATACGACACAAGATGTAAATTAATTCAAACTCTAGGAGCATGCTATGGATATTTGCCCTTATGCTTATATGCTTTTTAGGTAAACTTACATATATAATTACATGACTAATTCAAAATATTATTCTTAGAGATCCTGGTAATTGAACTCCTCAATAGGTTCTAGAAAAAACAATCCAATTGGAGGTTACTCATCTAAGTGGAGATGGGCTCAAAGGTCATCTCCTTAACTGAGCAAATGAATCAAGAACGAGAAAGTCTGCTGAGGTCGGAAAAGAAAAACTTGGAGTTGTTCGCCCGTCTAGAGGCAATGATGGCCTAGATCAAAACTCCTCAGTCGACCAAATCGACATGAACGGTTCCGGATAGGGGTGCCCACAGTTCCAAAACCACCGGTTCCAGTTTGGAACCGCCGGTTACGGTTCAGTGGGCACCAGAACCGTAACCGAACCGTGAAGCTCGGTGCAAAACCGTCGGTTTTCAGCCAGTTCCAGTTTCGATTTTCTGATTTTTTTAAAACAAAGACATCAGACGAATTTAAGTGTAACAAAGAGAAATTATATTATTATAAGTTACAAAAAAAGCATTTGAAAATTGTAATTATTTATTGATAATTAAAAATGTACATGTGACATTTACAAATACAACGAATTACAAAGTCGAAGACTTTTTTATTAATAAAATAAATAAATTACAATTACAAAATAAAATTTACATTACAAATTACAAACAAACTTACTACAAGTTTACAAATTGCAATAAAGTCAAATTACATTACATTACTACAAAGTATAAAGTACAAAGGCCAAGAGGGAAAAAAGATTAAAAGGAAAAGGACTTGAACTCAATTTAAATCCTTAAAGTTAGACTTCAACAATTTAAATTGAGTTGCCTACGTATCCTCATTGAGGAATCAAAGCCTATGTAGTTCTCTAAGGGGAAAAAAAGAAAAAAAGAAAGAAAATGACTTGAGCTCAATTTAAATCCTTAAAGTTAGACTTTAACGATTTAAATTGAGTTGCCTACGTATCCGCATTGAGGAATCAAAACCCACGTAGTTCTCTTACCTTGACTTACCTATTCAGCTTCAGATTCCGTGAATTCTTCAACGTCGCTCTCCACACGAAGATTCCAATCCGGTTGCTGAGCCCTCATTTCTGCTTTGGCCCAATCATCAAGCAACATGGTGGCTTCCATGTTTCTTGTCGACATGTTGCTTCTTAGTTCGTCCAAGACGCAACCGGCAGTGCTGAAAGCTTGCTCAACAACGACGGTGGAAGCAGAAACTACAAAAATCTCATTTGTCATGGTGGCAAGTATATGATAATCTTTCTCATGCGTTGACCACCAATCTAGGACGTCGAGTTGGTGGTGTTGAGGATCTGCATCTTGAAAAAATAGCACGAGATTTCAAATACATGTCTAATTCATTGTTAGCTCTATCCCTATGTGTTGTATTACTGTATAGTGATGTTACTTTCTTTGCTATTGGATCGTTATAACCTATGTCTAGATATCCATAGTTACTAAAGTTAGAATCTCTACTAGATGTATTATTAATTTGTCTTAAATAGGTTATGTAAGGTTACATTTAAGTCAAATTTAACTTGTTTTACATTAGGAAGATCTAAATCAAATGAAATTTTAGAATCTATAAATTGGGTTAAGTTCGTAAGATGTAAATTTTGTAAAGTTTCATAATAACAATCTAAAAGACTACAAACACCACCTAATTTCTATTTTGTATCTCAACATTTAGCAACTAAAAATACCGTTGGAATTTGCTTAAAATATTTTAACCATTTTTGAACCATATAAAGTATTATGAGTTGTAATTGTTGACTTTTTTTTCTTCATAAGTAGAGGTTCATCTAGTTCTTACATCCATAGAAAAGTTTGTATATCTATTTTTTAGTATGGCAATATTTTTGACATTGCTTACCTATAACTTTTTTATTGTGAATTAATTTTACGGCTTTTATAATTGATTCTACATAATCATTAAACAAATATAAGGCATCTTGAACACATAAATGTAAAATATGACAAATACATCTAACATGAAAATAGTGTCCATTAATAATAGGAGAACATGCGTCAATGAGTGAAGAAATACTAGCAATATTAGCAAATGCATTATCAAATCCAACATAAAATATTTTATTAATTAATTGATTTAAAACCTGAATAATTAATTGAGCAATAGCTTGAGCAGTATGTGGTGAAAGAAATTCCTTAAATGCAATTAAACGTTTGTTCATTGCCCAACTATTATCTACTAAATGAACCGTAATTGTAATGGCCCTCGTTTTTATTAGTCAAATTGTGCTAATTAATTTCCAATTAAGAATATTGGATTATGAAATCAAGTGTTAACTTGGAAATATTTAGTAAAGTTGTATTACAAATGCTAAGAGAAGAAACGCAAT